>CM077167.1:19275273-19528985 GCA_039583875.1 Platanthera guangdongensis | reverse complement strand
TTGCAACCTTCAGTTGTGTGGAACTGACAGTTTACAGAAAATAGAAACTCCTTCGGTCACGCTGGCGCCAACTGCAGCCCCCCTCCACCAGCGGATCTTCCCCACCACCACTGACATCAATTACTTGGTGATCTTTTACTTCAGCTTTCATTTCTTCGCATTGTTGGATCATTTGCACATCGGAAAGTAATTGCATGATTGGATCATTTGCATCTGTGTTGCACCACCGAGCCGAATGTAGAAGAAGCACCTTTCCCGGTACATGGCAGGGCGGTACGCTCTGCTCTCTCGCGACCCTCATAGAAAGGCCCCTACTGAAGATGAAAAAGTTTAGCACTGAAATGCAAATTTCTTTCTTGTCGCGAATTTCATAGTCTTAAGAGTTTGTGTCGTAAGTCTCTTGTACGTTGAATTGCTTGTTGTTTGTGTGTTTGTCCATGCAATCTCATTTTAAGGTTTGCAATAAGTTTCTTGCATTTGTCATGTGCTCGCTTGCATTGCATCTAGGGTTAGGACATCACTTGTTTTCCACCTGTAGATTCTTACTGCATCAAATTGATTTTAAAGCACCAGGTTCATTTCTTATCTTGATATGCAATAATAGAGTCTATAGATTTCTTCATGGCTAGTTATCATTGTCATTCCTCTTCTCAAATTGGAGATCCCTAGTCTATCTATACCTGATCCCATAGAGTCCCTTCAGAGTGATTCTCATATTATTACGATGATTATTCTCAACCACGGTACACTACTCTCAGAGATCGTGTCGACCGTTTGCGTAATTTCACTATACCATAGACGATCATTATGATGATTATCGTCTCTATCCCCACGCACGAGCGGATCACGTTGAACCTTCAGTACGACTTGATTATCGTAGGGAGGATCTATGATCGAGATCGTCTTCCCCGCATCACTAATTGGTGGAGATGAAACGTAGGTCATGTCACTAATTGTTGGAGATGAAGCGTAGGTTATGTCAGAGATATTTGCTTGCATCATATCTGAGTCACCTGCTCCAACAATTATTTAACCTTCGTTAAGGATTCATGTCCACAACTGATGATAGGAAAGGATTTCGTTTTCTTTCTTGTAAGCAAGCCTATATCATGGTCATTTCACAAGCAAAAAGTAGTTGTTTTTCCATTGCTGAGGCAGAGTATAGTTGCTTGCAATGCCACCTGGGGCACCATATGGCTCCAGCGACTTCTTGAAGACTTCATCACAAAATCAGAAGTCAAATCTACAACAATATGGTGTGATAACATATCTGCCATTCGGAAATCCAAAAATCACATCTTTCACAACCGGACCAAACGCATCGAGTTAAAATACATTTTTGTAGAACGCCCTGTAGAATTAAAACAAATCTAGCAACAATTCTATCAAATAGACAAACATTTGGCTAATGACTAAGGCTGCGTTTGGGGGGACTTATTTTTACCGGTCAAGCGGTTACGACCGCATGAACCGGACCTTAAGGTCCGGTTCATGCGGTCGTAACCGCTTGACCGGTGAAAATAAGTCCCCCCAAACGCAGCCTAAACCTTCTGCCGGCAGGGAAATTTCTCGAGCAAAGATCAAAACTACTTTCTTCCATGGCTCGGCATTAATGAGGAGTATTGGAGTGATTAATGCCAATCAGAACTTGACTGCATTGAAGAGGAATCTTGTAATCGAATCAAAACTATAATGAGAAGATAATTTCCTTTATCTGTTTCTTCCCTTTTCTTCTTCTTTATCGTTTTTCTTTTTCTTACCACAATCCCCTTATGGTGAATTTACAATCAAAAATGACCTCAACATTAGTGAAAACACGAGCATACCACTGTATCAAAAGATTTGGCGCAACATACCTCCAAAATGAGTATTACCTCTTGGAAAAGCATACGCAAGAAACCTCCCACTGATAATTATTTCCAAAGAATCAGGATATCCTTTGCTTCCAAATGTGTGTTGCAACAATCCTAACATGGAAACTTCTGATCATCTCCTATGTAGAGTAGACATGGCCTTTGAGGTGTGGAGCCACTTTGAAGCTCATTGTCTTCAACAAACCAAGCGAACAACAGCACACTCCCATCAACATAAGCTGGATACTGGCAATGTAAGCAAAATGGGATGAGCAAGAGGATCTCTAAAGTGTTAGTCCATTTGGAGAGAACGATGCAAAAGGCTATATAGCACAGAAAATCAATCCCCCCCCCCCCCCCCACACACACACACAAGGAAATAAAACTCAATCCCTACAACTTTCTTACACATCCCACATACCTAGGAACATCATTATTTCATGGCATAATTGATATATTGGTGCTGCCTTTCTACACTCTGATGCAGCTACCCTGGACAAATGCTGCCACTGGATATGTAATCAGACAGTAGAGTAGACATGGCCTTTGAGGTGTGGAGCCACTTTGAAGTTCATTGTCTTCAACAAACCATGCGTCGACAACACCACTCCCATCAACATAAGCTGGATACTGGCAATGTTAGCAAAATGGGTTGAGCAAGAGGATCTCTAAAGTGTTAATCCATTCACATTTTTCGCGCAGGAGCCATTTGGAGAGAACTATGCAAAAGGCTATATAGCACAGAAAATCAGTGCCCCCCCCCCCCCCCCCCCCCCCCCCCCCACACACACACACACACACACAAACGAGCAAATAAGACTCAATCCCAACAACTTTCTTACATCCCGCATGCCTAGGAGCATCATTATTTCATGGCATAATGGATTTATTGGTGGTGTCTTTCTACACTCTGATGCAGCTACCCTGGGACAAAATGCTGCCACTGGATATGCAATCAGACATAGTAACGGGAAACTGATAGAATGTGCTGGACAAATCGTTATCAAAACAGACACCTATAAGGGTGAATTCCAGGCTCTGTTGACTGGGACTCTTAAGATGCACTCAACATGGACTCCAAAATGTTGCCTTTTACGGATTCTAATTTGGTTTTTCAGGCTGTGTAATCAGTTAGTTTCTGACGGGAGACTGAAACTATGGGCTAATAGATTGTCATACAACTCTATTCAACATACAGGGAAGGAAACAAAATGGCTGACAAAACTGCTAAATGCGCGGCAACTTATGAACAACACTGCATCGGTACACTGCTACCCCATGAGTTTCTTCTGCCTACACCCAGATATTAGCAACACACCCTTCATTATAAATATGTGGAATACTAATTAACTTCTATTAATTTTTGTAGTGATGCTGTACTTACCTCTTTGTTTTTGGCCTGTCATGGCTTCGGTTTACCACTTTAGTTGTACTAACTGTTTTTATCCTCATTATATAATATAAATCTCACCCCTTTTCATACAGTAAAGAACATTGACTGAATAGTTGATGTGTGTTTGGTTTTGTTGCAGACTTCACATTTTTTAGAATAAGTGTCCGTTGAGGTGTTGTTGCGTGACCTTGAGGTCACTGGTTCGAGTCATGTAAGAAGCCTCTTGCAAAAATTCAGGGTAATGTTTGCCTACCTCTCACCCTTGTGGTGGGACCCTTCCCCGGACCCTCGCTGCGCGGGGATGCTTTGTGCGGGGTGCTGCCTTCTTTTTATATAATGATAAAATGATTAGTAAGATCTTCTGTTATACTTATGCCTATCAGGTATCTTTTTTTCATCTTTTTCGTATTTGGTTGTTGTTGAGGTTCACAATGGGGGACAATTATGCAAACTTGTACATGTATTTTGTTGTTCATGCATGTATTTTTGAGTTTTAATTGTATTGTTGCCTCCTTTAGCTTGCATATTGACACAGTTTATTAGTTAATATTGAGCATCATATTTTTGATGTTTGAATAAATATTTATTATTACGCATGTTGGAAAGCTTAATGTTCTATTTTTTATAAAATATATATATTATAATTATCTGTTGCTTTTTTTGGGAAATAATATAAATATAAATCTTATTATTTGAATGACTTGGCTTTTAAAATCAGACTATAAGCTGAACCTTTAAAATCAAATTTTTAAGGTTTGATAGGTAGGATTGGTCCAACCGGAGGTGAGCCAAGCCACGACGCAGGGCGGCCTCGCTCACACCCCCAGAGTTCAGTACTCCGGTTGTCAGTCAATCTTCTAATGCGCTCTCGGGGTGTCAGTTGACTGAGCGCCGTGGCACCGCAACACTGTGATGATTGAGGTACTGTCGTGGCGGCACAATGGTTCTCTCCGTGCACTGTCACTAGTAGTGAATAAATATTTTTATTAATATTTATATATCTTAATAATTTTTTCATTTATATAAATATGTATATAGTATATTTAAGTCAACTTTAACAATCACTAGCTCTTAGCCTTGGTAGAGTGGTAGATCTAGAGGTATCTTGACGGTGAATCACACCAAATTCATTTTGAATCCAATTGCTCTGGGTTTGGGTCCTTTCACTTTTTTTATTATTATTTATGCATGACCCCGGGGTTCAATCGAAGAAGAAAAATGCGCGATGAGAATCTCTACATTTTTATGAGAAAAAACTTTCATACAAACTCATACAATGTTGGGAGCCTAAATAATGTATTAGGGGTGCAACTAGGATCGGTTCGGTTCCACTTAGAACCAAGAACCGTCCCGTATAGATTCGGTTTCAAATTTTTGGAACCGGAACCGACCCACGGTTCTACAATGTAGAGCCTCTGTCTATTCTCATATTTTCTTAAAAAAATAAGGCGCCCAACGTCAAAGACGGGGGCGTATAGTCTTAAAAATTAAATCTTTTGTATTTTAAAACATATAATATACATACTTTATACTTAATATAATTTTTTTTAGTGTGGGCGGTCGCCCACACTGGAACTTTAATAGGTCCGCCAATAACATCAAATTTATTCTATTTTATATAGTTCGGGTTGGTTCTCAGGTACCCGACCACGACACCCGAGAACCGAACCGCCGGTTCTAGTTTCTGCAGGAACTGTAGTGTGTGGGAACCGTCCGATTTGGATCGGTTTCGGTACGGTTCTTGGTTTTTCAGTTACTTTTGCACATGCCTATAATGTATCATGTGTGTTAAGATAAACCCCTAACCGTGTCACAATTATTGAAATGAAGATCATGTGGTCAAATGGAGCATAGACAAGACCAAACCCAAACTACATCGGCTTGTATTGAGTTGTGTCTTGATGTGTTGGTTGAGTCTAAAAGCATGCACAATTAAGAAGTTGAAAAGAGTGTTTTTGGGCGAAAAATTTGTAAAGTAAAATAAATTATTGCTGGAGTCATCATCTTTAGAAACTTTAAAATTAGGGGAGAACGTTAAGGTCATGTTCGTTCGTTTGGATGGAATTGAAAGTAGATATTTGAATTGAGAACAATTGCAATTTTTTTAGGAATTGATCTAATTCCAATTATAGTGGTTGCCCAATAAATATAATTGAAGAATATTGTAAAATTTATTCATTTGGTTGTTTTTTTGTTAGATAAATTTCAATCTAAAAATTATTATTTTTATCATTGACTATGAAGAACTAAATATTTTCTCACATATATTATATAAAAAAAACTTACATTCTCTTACATGTATTAACATTAATTACAATATAATGCATTCAATAAGAATCTAACTATTTTCAACCCGGAAAAAGATGTGCCAACAGCCGAAAAACACTGATCCGGGCAAAACAATATGCGCAAGGATAAAAAATGTGCGCTCAGGGGGAAAAATCCGTCGGATCAAAAAATAGCGCCCTGAGCGAAATAGCACAATGAGGTGAAAAAACACGCGCTCATGCGAAAAACTCAATCCCTGGTGAAAAAGTGTGCGTCCTGACGAAAAAGTATGTCTGGGCGAAAAAATGCGTCTTTGTGTGAAAATCGTTCCCCCTTTTGAAATTATCAAATTCATATGTTGATTGAAAAGAATTGGTTTTAGCTGAAAATAAATTTCATGAAATTCATTGAAACTTCAATTCTAACATTCAAGCAAGCAAAGGAACAACAAATTAGAAATCAACCTTAAATTTCAATTCTAAGATCTCAACTCCAACCAAATAAATGGACCAAAAAAATTTTGTTGTTATATGTGTTGCATATGCCAATAGAACGGCCAGTATCAAGTCTCTCAAATTTATCATTTTCCACAATTTTGGTTCGTCTTTCTCCGGTCAATTTTAAGGCCATAATATGTCGTAACTTGTAAACAGCTTGAGCAAGACGCATGGCAGTAACTTCCATCTTACTATAAAAATGAAAGTCCAAGAATCGGAAAAAAATTTGGTCCGCCAACAATCAGATTTAGAGGAAGGTTCGCTCATCCCACAAAAATGATTTAAATCTAATTAAAAATTATTTTTTCCTTAAATAAAATACAAACTGTTAATTAGACTTTTTTTTATTGTCATATCTAATTTTTTTATAAAAATTTAGTTTTTTAAAAAATTCCGACCGGATATCATAGTTTTTATAATCGAGCCAGATATTATTTTTTTATTATTTTTTAAATCGTGAATTTCGCTGGCGGTCAGTGGACCAAATTTTTTCTCTCCTCCCATGGATCAGACTAAAATTTTAGGGAAACTTTGGCTTCATTTGGCGTGGTGGTGAACGCCGTGGCCGTGAAACGCCCAATATCTCCGAAAAAAATTCATGTATTTTATGCTCAAAACTAGTTTAATTCCTTGGGCGGTCGTAACCTTGGGCGGTCAAAACTATTTTATGCAAAAATTCATTTTATTTTATGCTCAAAATCTTTGACGAAGATGACCAATTGATATCCATGGAGGTGAACAGGAAGGAGAATTTGGATCTCCTCCAAGAAACGGTTAAATTAAGTAGTATACACTGTGAATGCTAGTATATACTCTGAAAGTGTTACATTTGCTGCGAAAATATCTTTTTTTGTGCGTTTTGCATTATTGAAATATGGGTTTCTGACACTTTATATTTTGCATTGTTCAAAATTGGCATTTTGCACTCATAATTATTGATTTCTGGCATTTTGGACCTCTAGACCAAAATTCAAGGGTATTTAGGTTCGGGGAACATCAAATATGTTCCTTCAATGAAATTTAGGACCGGGCATAACCATTAATCCGGGGTGCAAAGTAACAAAATGAGCATTTCTGATGCTGTCAGGACCTGAATTTCCTTGAAATTTCAGTCTGGGATGCAAAGTGACAAAAATCAATCATCAAGAGGTGTAAAGTGTCAATAACTCATATTAGTCGTGCACAAAAAAACCGGTCCGGTTGGAACAGGTCCAGTTAGGACTGGCTAAGGACTGTTCCCAGGAGTCCCTTTTTTTCATCAAAAACTGGCCCCGGACCGGTAAAAGACCGGTCTCGGACCGGGACCGGTAAAAAAACCTGTCTTTGATAAAAGGCCGGGTTTCCTCCCATATTTTAATTAAATATAATATAAGTAATTTATTTTATTAAATAAACAAAATAAAAAAGACCTCATGAGGTCTCCTTAGAAGTTCTAACGGCACCCATGCATGGGGTGCGGATCGCCGGTTTTCCCACTAACGGTGTAACCGTCCGAAATGTAATTGCCTGCCTCCATCGCCGTCGCCTTCGCCGGCGTCGCCAATGTCGCCGGCGTCGCCAATGTCGCCGGCGTCGCCAATGTGTCCGGCATCACAGCCATCGCATATCGCCAGTGGCATCATCATCCTTCCTGGAATCACTACGTCTTTCCGGGGTCATGATCAGATCGACATGACATTGCCATGACGATTTCTCCTCGCTAGCGTCACGATCAGCATTGCATCATCTCGCCAGAACAGAACATAATTCACAAAACTTCGTCACAGATCGTCGTTCCAGAACTTCATCATCTCCTTCATGTCACAATTCATCGGTGGTCGTCCTCCTTGCCAGAATCTCTTCCTGCAGGCGGGCGGTCTTGCCCGCCCGCCGGTCCTGCCGGGCTCCCCCATTGTCACGAACGGGCACCCGCTTGGCCGCCCGTTTTTGGCCGCCGCCCCTGACAGGAGCGGCCTCCAGGGGTGGCCTCCTTGTCGCCGTGAACGGGCGGCCGCCCGTTCGGTGCCTCCGCCCCGTTGAGGGCGTCCTCCTCTTCGCCTAGACCGGGCGGACAAATTGGCCTTCCGACCTTGGCCGCGGACCCTCTCCGTCCGCTGGCCTCCCCGGCCGCTCCTCCCCTCACGGAGGAGCGATCTTGTCAGTTCGTAAAAATGATGATCCTTGTGCTCTATTTCGGGTGATTCCGTCCATTAATTACAGAGTACATTTACCGATTGACAACTCCTAAAATCTATAAATAACCATTTATGATTCAAAAATATGAGCACCTGAATTTTTCCCCGAGGAAAGGGTTTTTGGCACTTAACACCCTCCAGTTGAGGGTGTTTGATACATTGCACCCATATATTGAATCATTGACACGTTGCACCCTCTAAAACCCCAAATACACCGTCATTTTATTAAAATCATTAATTTTAAAACTTCAAATGCACCCTATAAAATCCCAAAATTCAATTGAAGGGTATAAAGTGCAAAAATTTAAAAATTGTGGTGCAATGTGCCAAACACTCTCGTGTTAAGTGCCAATGAAGGATGTTAAGTGCGAAAATCCCCGGAGGAAATGTTGTATTTATATTTGCTGCGAAAATATCTTGGAAGCAGTATTTCCACTTGTAATTTGTTTTCTTTTGAGCATTCTGGCTTCTGATATGTTCCTACTATGTTAGCCATTCTCCTTCGAAACCCCTTGGTCGCCGGCGGCCGAATATCGCCCGGTGCCTTTCTACGCCTCCTTCACCATGAACTTTTCTCCAGTCCCTTCACTACCCTCCCATCCTCTCCGAACTCGGACCTCGCCGCATCATTCTTCAAAACTTCCTGCGGCCTCTCGCCGTCGGCTGCACTTGCGGCCGCCTCTAGGCTCAACATGAAGACAACTGAAAATGCTGAATCCGTCCTCCGTATCCTGGCAAGTTACGGATTCAACAAATCTAACATCGCACTCATGGCCGCCAAGCAACCGATTCTCTTCAGCTTCCATCCGGAGAAATGTATCAAGCCCAAGCTCGATCTATTCATCGCTGCGGGATTCACCGGAAATTTCATCACGAATCTCTTCTCCAAATATCCCAGTATCCTCACGCACAGCTTGGAGAGGAAGCTCAGTCCTAACTTACATCTGTTGATGAACACTCTCGGCGGCGACAGGAAGGCTACCGCCACGTCCATCGAAGGCTCCACCTGGATCCTGAGCCTTGATCTCAAGAATCGTATGTTGCCCAACATAGAAACGCTTCGCGAGCACGGCATTGCTGGCGCCAGCATCCCCAAGCTCGTCAAGTTGTGCCCTAGGGCATTAACTCAACAACCCGACAGATTTAGGAAATCCGTGACATTTATCGAGGACATGGGCTTCGATCCTTCAAACACAGTGTTTCTTAACGGACTCAAAGTGATGGCAGGGCTCACCCCGCCGGCATGGGAGAGGAAGCTGCAGCTTTACTGCAGTTTAGGCTGGTCTCAGGAGGAGACTCTCTCTGCTTTCAAGAAGTGCCCTTCGTCCCTGCTTATCTCCGAGGAGAAGGTTAGGAAGATCGTGGCCTTCTTTGTTGAAAATCTCAAATGGGAACCATCTCGCCTGGCATTGCAACCCATTCTTCTTAGCTTCAGTTTTGAAAAGAGGATTGTACCCAAATATGCTGTCTTTAACATATTGTCAACGCGTGGACTTTTAGGCACGAACATGAGTTTCTCAACTCTCCTTCGAATGAGTGAGAGTACTTTCTTGAAGAAGTATGTGTGGAAGTACAGTGATACAATTCCAGAACTCTTGGATGCTTATAAAGTTAAGTTGGACAATGCAGTGGCAGTTCCCTCCAATTGAGTTCTTTGACAGACTTCACTTTTTTCTGTATTTTTACTCATGGATTGGGAGAAGCGGTAAGCAAATGTCTTGATTATGAATTTACACCCATTCATTTATGATTTTCAATTCTTCCAGCATTTTCTTTAGCCAAAATCTTCACCATGATTGATTCCTTGAACTATTTTTCCTTCTAAATTCTCTTGGCAGACCTCCCTTTCAACAACTTATTACCAAATGGAAAACAAAGATTATTGCGTGTTGTGGATAGTCAAGCAAAAGAAGAATTACAAAAACATAAAAGTCACACAACATAAGCATACACATGTCACGAGTGTAGCCTCTCATGCTAAATACTTGGCCGCACGTAGCAGTGTCTTAAATATGGGCACCTGTAATTAGTAAACACGGGCAACATCTAGCATTGTAAGTTCTATAATAGGTATATAAGTAAGTGTAATGGCTAGTAGGTGATTTCCTATGTCATGGTTATATAATGTAGTGTGAGATATATGATGGATATCATGAATTGAAGTAATAAAGTTTAGCTTGTCGGATCCTTTTTTCTATTTTCCATCTTCTACTCCGCCGAACTACTAACCGTCATCAGATTACTCTGTTCACACAATAACGATGCTCTCGTTGGAGTTTTAACTCCTGTATTTCCAGCAGCCATGGAAATTTCTGACGACCTCAAGAATGCTAGATTAAAATTCCATCAGGAAATACTACAGGTAAACAATTCTTTATCAAGCTATCATGAATCATCACCTTGTTCTTAAGAAACAAATTGAGACTTTTACTATGAATTTCAGGAGTTTCACGAGGAAATAATGACCATCCTGAAGCCATATAAAAACCCCAAACAGGACATGACACAACTCTGGTATTAGGCTCAGATCGTGGACGGGTCATTGCGGGCACATACCACTCAGACTCTAGGATCATTGAACATCCAAGGACACAGACAACTAATCCAATTTTCTATATAGGCCGAAGATAGGTTCCATTATTTTCACAATACACGCCACCCGATATTTCCAAAACATCATCTAGCCAACTGTCATCAAATTAAGTTATCATGTCCAAGATTAGGATCCAATGACTCAACTTACTAGCATATCAAGTTGAGCTTTATTTCAAGTACAATCACATTTAATGACACAATAATGTTTTACTAACCTCATTGCATTTGAATAGGCAAACTTCTCCTGGTTCCAAGAAATTCTCGGGGACGATATGATGTTGGATTGGGTCTCTTTTAAGATAACAATCGTGTAAAGGTTTGGCCCCTCAGATTATGAGAGGAACCCAGTAGTAAGTTCGCCAAATTACTTCAAATTTTCTCAGTTTTTGTTCATAAAGAATTATCTGAAGACTCACCATACCAAATTTCAGGTCTCTTGCAATCCTTTCTTAAAAATACATCTATTTTGGGCCTTAAGAAAAAGATTAGGCACATAATTATTGCTCAAAACTGAATATCCGTTCTAAAACTTTTGCTTCATCATGTTTGTACGAGAACAATTTGTAGTGGATAGCAAATTTAGGAAACCTTGGCCACAGACTATCGATTCTATCACAACCCCAACAAAATTGAAAGATTAAGCATGAGTAATTCAATAAAAGAGGAAGAAGGGGCTCTGCTAAATATGTGATGAAAAATATATTTCGGGCCATAAATATAATACCAAATCTACATTATTGTTTCTCAAAGGTGACCAGGATGATAATATTGCATTTACCTGACTCAATGAATGTTAGAGACGGAGCCTCACAAGAACTGGTTATAGATTTCATAATAAGTTTCACCACTCTCATAGATTTATATTCTAGCAGTTCTTTAAGATTTTAAGGGCTCTTCTTTCAAACTCCCGTCCAAATTCTAATATACAATGTAATCTCCAATAACTATATCTCCTGATGGAGGGTATTTTATAAGATTAAATATCAAAGCTATCAAACCCATTCAGATTCATGTAAGTGACAAGGAGTTTCTACTGTGTTCACGACTCTGCTCAATTATATATTGGAGAAGGTGCGACCAGTATACTCACGGGCATTGTTAGTACGAGAATTTTTACATTCGTTGAAAACTGGGTACGAGTTTCTGTAAGAAACGTACGGAACGTGGAGATGAGTTTGGTACGATCAAGAAGTAAGTACAACCAAGTAATCCGCGAGTAATCATCAATAAATGTCACAAAATAGCGATAACCAAAAACATCAGGGATCTTATATGGTCCTCAGATATCAGAACGCACTAAAGATAAATGGGTATCACTTCGAGTACTAGGATAAGTAAAAGATACACGGTGTTGTTTGCAAAAAATACATGATTCACAAAAATACTCACGGGCATTGTTAGTACGAGAATTTTTACTCAGGGGCTCTGTAATGGCTAGATTGGAGAAGGTGCGACCAGTATACTCACGGGCATTGTTAATACGAGAATTTTTACATTCGTTGAAAACTGGGTACGAGTTTTCGTAAGAAACGTACGGAACGTGGAGGTGAGTTCCGTACGATCACGAAGTAAGTACAACTAAGTAACCCGCGAGTAATCATGAATAAATGTTACAAAATAGCGATAACCAAAAACATCAGAGATCTTATATGGTCCCCAGATATCAGAACGCACTAAAGATAAATGGGTATCACTTCGAGCACTAGAAGTTAAAGATACACGGTGTTGTTTGTCAAAAATACATGATTCACAAAAATGCTCCTGAAGGGGAACAATCAGAAGTGCTTTCTTGAGAATCGGAATGGGAGCATGCCCAAGACGACGATGTCAATAAGTGGAGGAGACAATGTGGAGAGCAGCGGGAGGAACATTGAGAAGATACAACCTGTTAGACAGTCTCCCTCTACCAAGTATATTCTGCGTTAGTCGATCCTACACAACAAAGAAAGAGCGTGAGATGATAACACAACAATCAAGGTCCTATGTAAGACGCCTAACAAAAAGTAGATTGAAAAGGAATCCTGGAACATGAAGAACCGAGGATAAGGAGAGGGAAGAAGTAAGAGGCAGATAAGCAGTGCCAGCAACCGGGACCGTGTCGCCATTAGCCACAATGATGAACCTGGGATAAGCAGAATCTAAGTATTGAGGCGGCTTTTGCGGAGAGAGATGATGCGTAGCACCCGAATCCACAATCCAGGAAGAGCTGTGTGAGAGGTAAGATATACCTGCATTGGAGATTGAGACTATCGAGGCAGAGGAGCGACTAACTAGTCTTTGAAGCTGATGGAGTTGAGCACGTAGAGCAGCAAAATCCTCACTAGTGACAGAGGAAGGTATGGGAGTAGCCGAAGCAGCGTGGTGAGGGGGAAGACCATGCTTGCAGTAGCAGGTGGCCTCCAGATGACCATCTCTGCCGCAATGAGAGCACTTGAAGAGAGTACGGCCACCACGACCTCGTCCTCGAGACTGGCGACCTCCACGAGCCGGATGACTGCGAACAGAAGGAGCAAGAGTAACCACATGTTGCCGAAGGAGAGCTTGGGAGAGAGGTGAAGCTTCCGGAAAAGGGGTAACTTTCATAAGCATCGAGCAAACGTCCGAGAGGGACAGAGTAACAACGAAAGACAGGATAAGAGCGCGAACACTCTGAAGATGTGAGGGAAAATGGGTCATCATCATAGCAATCCCAACTGCTTCTTTCTGTTGTCGTTGAGTAACCAAGCCAGTGGTGGGTGGCTGATGCTGGAGCCAAGCCTCCACAATAGTTTTAGCCCGAGCAACAAAAGACGTCAAGTCACCAGTAGATCCAGGGTCAAGAGACTGAATATCGGTAAGAATGTCGAATAAGTGTTGAAGACTGTCCTTTCCGGAGTAGAGAGAATGAAGGTCAGTTCACATAGCGTGAGCCGTCTCGTCACTCTCGTAATACATGGCCATCTGATACGGCTCAGTGTCCAGAGAATTGAGAAGCCAAGATTGGACATGCCCATCATCTCGAATCCACTTGTCAGTCTGGTCAGTGGGAGGAGGCCTTGTCAGGTGATGAAAGAGACATTTAGTTTGCAACACACAACGAACATAGTGAACTCATTCGACAAAATTTGATTTTCCACTGAGAGAAATGATGCAATACGTAATTCATCACGGAGTACCAATGGAGCAACACGAGTTGTTCCAGGAAGAGTTGTTGATTCAAAAGTAGCAAGCGAGACGAAAGCCATGCGGACAACGCCAAGCACGACGACTTTGAAATCTAGCCGCTCGGTTAGAAGGCTAGGCCGCTACGGCTAAAAGGGCACGCGGTAGAGAGACCACGACAAGAAGCTCTCGCGGCAAGCTAGAATAAGTTGCCGAGACCACCAGGCGAGCGATTAGAACCAGTTTGCGGCGAGAAGGGTAAGAAGAGAGGCCGCAGCTAAGGCAGCGCACGTCGAGCAAAACACCAGGCCGCTGCGGATAAAATCAGCGGATAGAGGCGGCGGTTAGGGCAAGACCGCAACAATTAGAAGGACACTCCAAGGGCTAGCGGTTAGGCGAGACCGTAGCGAGAAGGAGAGGTCGAACAACCAAACAAAGTAGCCAGAAGCAACAGACAGAGGCAGCGACTAGAAGAAGAAGCGGTAAGAAGCAACGACTCGAAGCAACGACCAGAAGCAGCGGTAAGGAGCAACGGTAAGAGTCAAGAGGCAGCGAATAGACAACCCGCAGATAGAGGCAGTGAATAGACAACCCGCAGATAGAGGCAGCAGCTAGAAGCAGCGGTAAAGAACAGTGACTGGAAGCCGCGACCAGAAGCAGCGAGAAGAAGTAACGACAAGAGGCAGCGAGCAGAAGCAGAGGCAAGGCAACCCGCAACAATTCGATGAGCGAACAACGGGAAGGGGGTCCCACCGGTCAGTGAGAAGAGGGCTATAAAAGTGGAGGGAGGGAGGGGTGGAAGCCACGGAGAGAGAAGGGGCGGTTAGAAAAGAGAATGCCGCCGAACAGCAGCGAGAAGACAGGAAGATACCATGCGGACAGCGGCGGTTAGAAATTGGGTAGCCGCCCGGGATCAGATTGGCTCTGGTACCTGTAGAAATGTAGAGCCAAACCTTGTATATACTTTGTCATCCCAAAAATACAGGAGAGAGTGCAAATATATAAGAGAAGAGTAGAGAAGGAGAAAGAATCCTATACAAGTGATGTGGGACTAATAGAAGAAAGAAGAAGCAGGCCTATATATGGACCTTATACATGAGTTTTTACATCGTTTTCCCTAATATTCTCTAACATCATTGAGCCAAAATGTTACTTGTCTGATCTATTTAATGCAATCTGATGACTCGCGATGCTTCAAAATGCGAGATTAAAACATTTCAGTAAATAACATATCATCGCGATGATTCATGGTATCGCCATGCTGATACGCTCGGATAGCTTGTCGTCATGTCAATATCTCATATCAGTATGGTGATAGCTTCAAGAATCTTCTAGCCAAACATCCATTTTGAATCACCCTGAGCCATGCAACATAGGAATGGTGATATGGTAGGGTTTTCCTATCAGTGTGCCAATATAATTCATATCGGTTATGTCAATACCCTCAGGAAAACCTCCATATGTCAAATGGATCCTATCGGTTGTGTTGATAGGTTCTATGTTGATACCTTCAGAAGAATTTTGAAGCATTACACAAAGATCCATAAAGCTCCTTTTTAAACAACATTATTCCTTAAGCCTTTTTTGCTATTGTGAAGCTATTGTTGATTCTAGCATGCCAAGGAGGAAAAAGAATAAGGATGTACTGACACCAATTTTCGACGTGGGAAACAAGTATGGTTTAAAAATTCAGTCTATTTGGGGTAAGTTTGGTTTCAAATATGTTGAAAAAAGATGGATGTGGTGGCACAGTTGTAGTCATGGGAAATGCACAAGCTTTAGACTTTTAATTTGGTAAAAATTATGTTTTAGACAGCTGTCATTTCTTATTAAACTCAATTTGACTGTGACATTGGAAGCATCATTATTTTGAAAATTTTGAAGGTTTTTGGAGCTGTCATTTCTTAAAAAATGATGGGCGTGTCTCCTTTTTGGGAGGGGTCGGGGTGGGAGATTGTTAATTGCTTCTTCTTTACGAAAGTTAGCAGTATATATTTTTGGCTAGAGAGTATGAGATTGTTGAGAATATATTACATAGAGAAATTTATATAGCCTTGTTTACTTATTATAGATGTAGGCCCCTCATCTTACTACCAATTGTTTTGGGTTGGATGCTTAGCTTCTAACCTTGTATTATAGTGGGTTAGGCACAACGGGTTGGATGCTTAGCTTCTAACCTTGTATTATAGTGGGTTAGGCACAACTATCCACTCTCCGGGGGCGGGGGGGGGGGGGGGGGGTATGTGCCCTAAGGAACAACTATCCACTCTCCTTTTTGGGAAGGGTCGGGATGAGAGATTGTTAAGTGCTTCTTCTTTACGAAAGTTAGTAGTATATATTTTTGGCTAGAGACTATGAGATTGTTGAGAATATATTATGCAGAGAAATTTATATAGCCTTGTTTACTTAATATAGATCTAGGCCCCTCATCTTACTACTAATTTTTTGGGTTGGATGCTTAGCTTCTGTCTTTGTATTATCACGACCAATGAGTGTTTGGGCAAAAAAAATTTCCGTCATCCCATTTCGAGGACTCACGGAAATATCTCGGATAGTACCACAATTCGTTCTGCGTATAAGAATGTGTTGAACTACTTCAACAAGTCTACGCGTGAGGTATCCAGCATCTGATGTTCGTACAGCAGTATCTACAACTCCTTTGCGGGCTCCGTAGCAAGAAATTATATATTCTGTCAAAGAGAGCCCTTCGCGTAAATTGCTTTGAATGGGTAAATCTATCATTTGTCCTTGAGGATCCGACATTAATCCTCTCATACCTATTAATTGGTGTACTTGAGATGCATTTCCCCTAGCCCCCGAAAAGGACATTAGATGGACTGAATTAGCAGGACCAATCATCCAAAAATTAGGATTCATTTCTTGTCTCAAATATTCACTTGTAGCATACCGTATCTCGATGGATTGACGTAATTTTTCTACCACGGGTACATTCCCATAATGATGGTTTTTTTCTAAAAGAAAAGTTTGTTGTTCAGCGTCTTGAACTAACCATCCCTTAGAAGGTATTGTTAAAAGATCATCAATTTCCAATGAAATAGATGTAGCAGTGGCTCGCTAGAAACCCAAAGTCTTTACTTTATCCAGGATATGTGATGTATATGCCATTCCGAAATGATCTATTAATCTGCTAATAAGTCGTTTCATAGCAGTTCCATCTATCACTTTATTGTGAAAGACCAGATTGGTCTGTTCTGCCATAAGGACCTCCATATTCTGCTGAGTAATATTTCACAATAGGTCTGGGTCAGTGATTCGAGGGGGCGGGGGTAATGTGCCGTGAGGAACTCCAGTGGTCTGACAATGTTGGTATGTCGTGAAGGCCTTGGAATAATGTAATGCACATGTAATGCTTTTGATTAATAATGGAAATTTGTATTGACAGTTGTGAAATTCAACCATAAACAACCATATTTGTGATTGAAGTGTTAGATAAACTCACAAGTGTCCGGTTAAAGTAAAGTACGAGTGCTTCAATTAAATTTCAGACAAATAAACTCTTTAGGTAGAACAAATCACAGGTTAAATAGATACACTCTAAGATCTATAAGCGTATGTTATTCATCAAATAAAAAAATTGAGGAAAAATTACAACTCATACAAGAACTTACATAAAGATAGGAGCACAGGAGAGTGAACACTGATGATGTGGGTGTTGGACAGCAACTCTGCAGAAGGTTTGCACAAGTATTGGAGTGCTGAGGTAGGGGAGTGGTGGAGTACTCTGGGAGGGGCTGGAGGAGGTTCCAGCCACTCTAGACGCAATGTTTGGAGCGGAAAGGGGCAATCGCTTTTAGCAAAATGGGAATTAGGGGTCCTGGTAGGTCTTGTCTGGCTGTTTGGAGGGGAAAGGGCTGGTCGGCCTGCAGGATGGGGAATTAGGGATGCTGGAACAGTTCGTCTCGCTGTTTGGAGGGGAGAGGGGCGGTGAGCCAGTAATACACGGAAATTGGGGTACTGGATAGTTTTGGCAAGGATTCGAAAGGTTGTGTATCCTTGAAATCTGTAAGGAGTAAGTGCTGGAATGGGTGGTTTCTTCTTTGGAGAAGGGTGGCAACCTACACGAAGCTTGGACAGTGCTGGTCCAGGTGCTGAATGGGCAGTTCCTGCTATGGAGAGGGGAGGTAGCTTACATGAAATCCAGACAGCTTAGTTATAGGCGGTTTGGAGTGGTTATGGTCTTACTGTGGGAAACAGTGGTTATGCGTAGTTTTGGGTGGTCATTTGGTACTTATTGAGTTGTGGGAGGATGTTATGATGATTTTATGGAGAGGAATTTACCTTTACTTCGACACTAAGAATCCACAAAATCGGCATTGTGGGTTGAGTGCGATGATCGTAAATCTGTCCAAATTTTGTCATTCTGAAATTAGTCTCTAGGCCTCTATTTATAGACAAAGTATCCACTGATGGACGATCTAGATCGTCCGGATATAAGGTGTACAAAACAAAAATCATAAATAATAATAATATACTGTCATCGCTCTGAATGCAACTACGTAGACTCATGTGGTTCGAGACGTGTCGGTCCGCGCTCGATTTGTGATCCCAATCAGAAGTTCATGTATTAGAGACCAAAAAATCCTATTTGTGTAGGCGGTGTTGAGAATATTGTTCAGCATTGAAAAAGACATAAAATCTTAAGCAACTAATATTAATCATGGACCCCTTATCTTAAGCAACTAATCTTAAGCAACTAATATTAACATGCAATTGATCATGATTTTTATTAAATGAGGTAACTTTCATATCCGCCCATGCACTTATACACTGTACTTCAGAAATATCAAACATGTCCTGTTAATCTTAATTTTGCAGTTTCAAATTATTGGGAAGCAAATTTGTCATAGAATTCGAATGTTATCTTCTATGATATCTATTCACCCTTAAAATTGTTCAAGCTCATGTGTTCCATTGGAAGTAAGAATATAATGTTGATGCTCATAATAAATATGTTGTATTACTGCAGGACTATGATCTAGCTTTTATTTTTTCTTAGTAGACCCAAATATTATATGTCATGAGTCATGTCTAACGATATTATAATGAAAATAAGCTCTTTTACTAAGTATGATGCATGACATCTTAGTGTCTTGTGTTGCCAAATACAAAGAGTTGGATGAGATATGCAAAATGCAAATATATGCAATTTATAAATCATTAATAGACAAATTTGTACTTTTATATGAAAATAAAATTACAAAAATTTCTTAATATTTAACAATTTAATAACCATCCAATTTTAGAAATGTCCCATAGAAATTTCTAAGCATGTAAGACTATTTGTTCTTTGAAGGTTAATTATATCATGCACAAAAGATCATGAGCAATAGTCCAAGGAACATGATGAAGGATAGATATCTCCATTCAGCAGAACCACAGATAAAGAGAAGATGTTTAATTTCACCTGAAAATCATCAATCTGACATTCTAATGAAAAGACAGCATACAATAGGCGATTTTATTCATTTTCAAAATAATAATTATTGTTACATTTCTCATAATTAAGTATCTATATAAATTTTTGAAATCCTCCGTAGAATGAAGTATCACGAGGTCAGAAAATGCGTGAAAAGAAGTTTAGAAATTTTGGCTGGACTCTACTTGCTATTGCAGAACACAACAGATGTATGATGCAATTCGCCTGAGATGATTCAAACATGAAAATGACTTTGCATTAATAAAAAAAATATACAAGTTAGAGGCCTTGTTCTTTTCCCTAGAGAAAATCCTAATCTTATAATCCAGGAGGCAAGGTGAAAGAAACACTTACATAACCGTCTCTTATATAAGGAATACAACTCGCACCAATACAAATTATCATAATGCCCCTCTTAGCCCTTTAGGCTCCAACTATGCTAATGCACCTAATATTCGGGTTACAAATTACGTAGTCATAGCAATAATGGAGTAGTTCTGATGGAGATCGTTCGCGCATATTCGAAGATTTGTCTTTATCAACAATTTTGAATTGTCAGATAGACGATTGGGGCCCGTGATCGCTTTAGGCTCATTTTTCTACATTCTTCATGTTTTTTTAAAATTTTTTGGACTCATATTTTCGGAATTAGGGTAAGGTTTGTGTTATGGTCCTAACTCGGTGATGGTCGGAGGTGGAGATGATGATGGTGGACGATACAGTGGAGCCGGAACCGCGGATGCCTAGGCGTGGTTGCTCGTTGGAGGAGAGAGCCACCAATATCTCATAACAAAGGACAGGGAAAACTAGAACTTCATTTCATATCCCCAGACATACAATGCTCATGCCTTTATATAGGCTACAAGATGACTCTTACAATTCTTAATCTCTTACCTAAAGATAATAATAATAATAAAGATAAAAGGACTCGGTCCTCGAGTCCCGTAACTACTCATAGCAACCCATAACACATAACAACCCATACATAATACATGATCAGTAACATCTCATCCGTCCTTCAAAAAGAGTTTGACCGCAAACTCTATCCATCTCCCTCGTCGTCAGAGTCCTCGACGTGCAGGTAGAAAAACCGAGTGCACCTGTGGTCGCGAGTGTACTGCTCGTCGCAATTAAAACATAGTCCCTGTGCGCGTCGTTGCAACATCTCAGCCCGAGATAATCGACGGACCGGTGGAGTTGGAGGACCCTCAATACGGCCCTATTGAACGATGTTGGTTGCAGGGGGTAGGCCTCCTGCGCTTGCTGGAGGCGACGATCGCAGTGCCGGGCTAGACTCATAGCATACACTAAGTCTGGAGGGGCCTCAAACTCGACGTCCAGGCGTAGGAGCTCACGAAGTCCAGCAGTGAAAATGTCGACCTGCATATCCGAGGCGAGGGGAACATGCGCCAAGAGAAGCTGAAATTATTCCAGGTACTCGTCTACGGGCCCCGTTTGTCGTAGAGATGTGAGTTCGCCGAGGGGGTTGCTGCGGATAGGAGGACCGAAACACAAGTTGCAAAGGCGTTTGAAGTCATCCCAGAGCATATTCGGTCGGTCAGTGAACAGTCGAGAGGCCCACAAAACAGCGGAGTCGAGCAGAGGAAAAGATGCTAGATGGATCTGATCTGCTGCCGAAGTTTGTTAGTGCCCGAAGAATTGCTCACACTTGATGAGCCAGCTCAAGGGATCACTTTTCCCATCATAGGTTGGAAATTCCAACATGGTGTAGCGTGGTACAATCGTTGCATCGGGGTGCACGAGGACTGACAGCGGCAGCTCGTGGACGGTCATGGGCGGCGGGGCAGTGCAGAGAATTGGTTGTCTGACTTCTGCTGGCATGATCATGTGTCGGGGAGGTAGACAAATCATCGATGCGCTTGTAGAGCGCAATAATGACCTCCTGTTGACGGTCCCCGAGAGTAGTGTGCGCAGCTTGTTGCGCTATGGCAGCCTGGAGCATGGTAGTAATCTGATTGAGTTGTTCAGATGAGTCACCCATAGTGTGAGTGGAGGAGCGAGAAGAAGAACGGGTGACCGGCCGGTGGGATCGCGCCGAGTCGGAAGACTGGGAGTGACCACGGGAGACGCGGTGACGCCCAATATTGACACCAAAGCAAATGGGCTTGCTGGAAAAAAATAATAATTTGTGGCTTGGAGAAAGCCGGACACGGCGGTTTTAAACTAAAAGTGGGGTTGCTGGTGTGGAGAGGGGGTGAGGCCCTTTGCCAATTAAAATAAAATTGATGTGGGAAAGCTCAAAGCAGTGACAGCGGCAGCCAACAGTAATTCATAAAATGAAAAAGAAAACGAGGCTCGATGTAGCGGCGTCGGGCGGGGGGCTCGAGGACGGAAGGCGCTGTCAGCAGAAATTAATAAATTGCTCTGGGGCGGAAGGCGCTGGGCTCAAGAGTACAGAATACTCGAAGCGGTGGCCTGGTGCGGTAGCGATGACATGGATGTGCAACCAGCGCGGGACAGTGGCAGCAATCCTGGGATGGAGATCTACGGAGGCCGGTGTCGAGACGGTGTTGTGGGGAGTAACGTCGGTGTGTGCTGGGGCTGAACCGGCTGCGGAGTCGATGACGAGGGCGGCAGCACGGTGCGGGACGGAAGCGGAGATCCTGGGATGAAGATCGACGGAGGCTTGTGTCGGGACGGTGTTGTGGAGGTGAACGCTGGTGTGCGCTGGGGCTGGACCGGCGGCGGTGGGTTTGCAGATTCCGATTGGCGGTGTCAAGCAGGGGAGGCAGTGGAGGGAAGGATCAGCGGACTTGGAAGGTGCGGGGAGATGAGGTACAGTCTAAGTTATCAAATACACAAGGCGCACCGAGGCGCAAAGGGCCCCTGTAGTCTAGGCGCAAGGCGCAGACGCGCGCCTGAGACACGTGAGACGAAAAATTTGGGGAAAAAGGAAATTGAGCGAATTGGGCGCCCAATTCGCTGAAATTGAGCGAATTGGGCGCCCAATTCGCTGAAATTGTGCTAATTGGGCGCCCAATTCGCTGAAATTGTGCGAATTGAGCGCCCAATTAGCTGAAACTGAGCGAAATCGCGGAATTTCCGCGAATTGGGCGCCCAATTCGCTCAATTTCCGCGAATTGGGCGCCCAATTCGCTCAATTTCAGCGAATTGGGCGCCCAATTCGCTCAATTTCACCGAATTGGGCGCCCAATTCGCTCAATTTCACCGAATTGGGCGCCCAATTCGCTCAATTTCACCGAATTGGGCGCCCAAGTGCGCCTAGGCGGTGTCTCGGGTCCGTCTAAGATCATGTTTTTGCCCATATCAATTTTTTTTTAAAAAAAAATACCGTGAAAGGCCCGGGCGCGCCTCTCCTGGGAGCCTGTAAGGCGCGCGCCTGGGGGCGCCTGAGCGGCGCCTGGGGCACATCGCCCGCCTCAGCTGTGCTGAGGCGCGGCGGGCTGCGCCTGGTGCGCCCGACGCCTCAGGCGCGCCTAGGCGCGCGCCTTGACAACTATGGGTACAGTGGTTGAATCAGCGGAGAAGATGATCTCGCGAGGATGGCGTGCAGTGGAAAAAAAAGGCAAGCAACGAAAGGACCGGGCCGAGGAAGTAAAGGCTCTGATACCAAGTTGTTATGGTCCTAACTCGGTGATGGCCAAAGGTGGAGATGATGATGGTGGAGAATACCGTGGAGCCGGAACCGCGGTGCCTAGGCGGGGTTGCTCGTTGGAGGAGAGAGCCACCAATATCTCACAACAAAGGACATGAAAAACTAGCACTTCATTTCATATCCCCAGACATACAATGCTCATGTCTTTATATAGGCTACAAGATGACTCTTACAATTCCTAATCTCTCACCTAAAGATAATAATAATAAAGAGAAAAAGGATTCTGTTGGGTACATTGGTTTAAATGTACCTGATTTGAAGAAGCCTCACCCAACTCAATGATATACATCAAAATGTATTTGATGTGTTTTGAGTTTACTTGTGCAGGTTAAGTATTTGCAGGAAATGATGAAAAAGTTTCTAAGTTCATGTGTCGACACTCAGAGGGAAAGTGTCGACACTTAAGAAGACTTGTGTCGACACCCAGGCAAGCAGTGTCGACACAAGGAGTCATTGTGTCGACACCAGGGATGCTGAGTCGACACCAGACAGAAAGTGTCGACACAAGGAGCTGTGTCGACACTCAATGAAGAAAAGTGCAGTGAAGCAGTGTCGACACTTAGCAGTTGTGTCGACACCCAGTGAAACTGTGTCTACATCAAATAGTGTCGACACTTGAAAGATGTGTCGACACTCAGCAAAAGTCAGCAGAGACTAAGTACAAGTGTCGACACCCAGAACAATGTGTCGACACTTAGCTGAAGACTCAACACTTGAAGAAAGTGTCGACACAAGAAAGTATGTGTCGACACTTAGCTGAAGACTCAACACTTGAAGAAAGTGTCGACACAAGGAGCTGTGTCGACACTTAGCAAAGTTCAGAAATTTCTAAGTACAAGTGTCGACACTAAGGGAATGTGTCGACACTCAGCCAGAGTCTCGACAGAAGAAGAATGTGTCGACACAAGGAAGCTGTGTCGACACTCAACAAGTATCAACACTGAAGACATGTGTCGACACCAAAAGCAGTGTCGACACTTAACAGATTCAACACATGAAGATGTGTCGACACTTAGAAGAATTCAGCAAAATACTGAAGTACAAGTACTTGTGTCGACACTCAATTTCAGTGTCGACACATGAAAAAGAAGTACTGTCGAGATATAAAATCTACAACACAAGGAGTTCTGTCGACACCTTGTAGGCTAGTGTCGACACTTAGACAACATGTGTCGACACTTGGTCAATAAGTGTCGACACTTAAAGACAGTAAGTCTCGACACTTGCAGACAGTTACAGAATTTTCAAGAACTGACTGGATGACTTGACAGCTGTCATTCCAGCCGGTTACCATGAAGAAGGCCTATAAATAGGCTTATGCTGTCTACAGAAAGTGGTTGTTCAAATTATTTATCAAGTATTTAACAAAGAAGATCTAGCTATTTCTTGAAGAATCAAGTGCAGATCTAAGAAGTTGGAGAGAGAGAGCTTCATCCAAGAAATCAGTTGTTGGAACCAGACTGAGAAGAATGGTTCAGATTTATTCTGAATCTTAAGTAGCAGAGATCAAGGATCAACTGTAGAAGGAGTCAATCTTATTGAGTTCTACATTCAAGAAGCTTTGAAGAAAGCCAAGTCAGATTGATTTCAGCTGAGTTCTTCCAAGAACTCATCAAGAATCTCACAACTCTTCTCTCTTGTCTCTGAGTTGCTGAGTTAATATAATTGTATTCATATTTTCTTGTAGGATCCTTTGGATCTGAGTCTTGTAAGCCTGTAATTATAAAGGCTGAGTGTAGGAGATCTAAATCTCTGAGTGTAGGCCTTGGTGGCTGAGTGTAGGCCTTGGTGGCTGAGTGTAGGCCTTGGTGGCTGAGTGTAGGCCTTGGTGGCTGAGTGTAAGCTTTGTGAAGAAGCTGAGTTGTAGGGCCTTGGGCCTGAGGTGTAGGAACCTATTTTGGGTTCTGAGATAGTGGAGAAGTTGGGCCGAATCTAGTACACTGCTAGATAGGCGAAGGAGAAAAGTGGATGTACCCAAATTTTGGGGAACCAATATAAAACTGAGTGTCTACTGTGTGCTGTGATAAATTGTGATTGTTGTGTGATTGCTGTGATAAAGTAGCTAGAAATCTGTGTTAGATTCTGTTTGCTGCCATAAAAATTAAAAAGATTCAAGTCACCTATTCACCCCCCCTCTAGGTGTTTAGGTACAATATCTTTCAAGTGGTATCAGAGGGAGGTTACTCAAAAGGGACATAACTGTCTGAGTAGATCCTGTTGGCAGATTCAGTATAAGTCAAAGTACAAAATCAAGAAAATCAAGAAACATGGGTTCCACTGAGAATCACAAGGAATTGGGATCCATGAAGCTACCCATATGTAGGAAAGAGATCTTTGAGATCTGGAAGGAAAGGGTGAGACTCTTTATGGAAGCCTCAGATCCTAGAATTTATATCACAGTGAAGGAAGGGTCATATGTGCCCATGAAGGTGTCAGTATTAGATGCAAATCAGAGAACAGCAAAGGATTTATCTGAAATGACAAAGGATGAGATTGTTCTAGCCACCATGGACAAAAGGGCTCAGAACATTATATTGAGTGTCATAGATGATGCAACTTTTCAGAATCTGATACACTGTAAGACAGCTAAAGAAATGTGGGATACTCTTATTGTGTACATGGAAGGTTCTGAAGAAGTAAGGCAAGACAGAAAATCCTTGCTAAACCAAGAATATGAGAGTTTTAGACAAGGTAAGGCTGATAGCTTCTGAGTGCTATAAGAAGTTCTACAGGATTGTGAATGAACTTATGTCCTATGACAGAGAGTTCAGTAATTATGAACTAAATGATAAGTTTCTAAGGTCCCTAACAAAAGATTGGGACACCAAGATCTGTGTCATTAGGGAAATGACAAAGTTGAGAGAAATTCCTCCACCAACACTGTTTGGCAAATTACTGTCCTATGAAATGCAGTTAATGGTGAGGAAAGAAGAGGAGAAATCAACAAGAAGTGAACACAAGGAAAGGACAGTGGCCTTTAAAACAGAAGCCCCCAGAAAGTACAGAAGTAAGTTACCTTCTCCACCAACAAAAGCAGCTGAATCTGAGTCAGATGAGTGAGTCAGCAGAAAATCTGAAAGCAGTGAAAGTGATGAGAACTTTGCTGCCTTCACAAGACATTTTCAGAATTTCTTAAAGAAGAAACAGTGGAGGACAATGTCATCTACTTCACAGGGAAAGGAAGACTATTATCAGAATAAGAAGTCTTCAAAAAAAGACAGGAAAAAGTCCAAGTCTAGCAAAGCTACACTATCAAAAATTGTGTGTTATTGCTGTAATAGACAAGGACATGTCATTGCAGATTGTCCAGAAAAGAGGAAGGAGTCTAGTGACAAGAAAATGACTCAATACAAGGGCAAGAAAGAAAAGTCTTTTGTTGCCAAAAAGGACAAGAGCCTGTCAGATTTATCTTCATCAGAAACTGAGTCAGATGCTGAGGCATATATAGGACTGTTTGCTGAGGAGGAAGAAGAAGAGTTCATGCAGATTATGAATTCTATATATGAACAAGAAGACAGTCAATGCCAAGGGCTAATGGCATTGACAGAAAGTGACAAAATCCTGAAGCAGCCAGGACCTAATAAGGTACAACATTGTTCTTTTAGTTCAATTTCTTGTGTCAGTACAGAATCAGATTCATTATCATCAAGTGATGAGAGTGCATCTGAGTCTGAATAAGATATTCATCAGTTGATAGATGAATATAAAGTTCTGTTGCAAGCTTATAAGAAGAGCAAGTCCCTAGCCAAAAGTCAGGCAAAGAAAATTGCTAATCTCAAAGCTGCTGCAACTGAGTTTGAGAAGTTATTTGATCAAAAGCTTAATGAGATAGCCAGACTGAAGCACATAACTGTGATTCAGATGAGAACTATATCATTTAAGAATGATCAAATCAAGAGTCTGGAGATTAATTTTCAGAAGGAGGACTTAGTTGGTAGGTTTTCTAAACCTAAGTCAGTTCTACCCTTAATTGATAAATTTGTTCATCACAAAGGTAAAGCTGGACTGTGATTTTCTAGACTTGCAAGGACTGTTCAGTCCAAGTCCAAGGGCAAAGCCCCAACTCTCAACAAGTCAGCTGTAACAGCAAAGACAGTACCTAAGCAAAGGTACAATAAGTTTGAGTGTTGGTGTTGTGGCAAGGTAGACCACTTTGCAATGGACTGGCACAATGCTAGTGCCAAAATGAGTAGCAAACTGCCTGTTGGAAAACCTGCAGGTAGCTTTGTTAGGATGCAAACTAACCAGTACCAAGGACCCAAGAATTCTTTGGGTTCTAAGGTTCACTAATCTGTTTTGCAGGTGAGTCCAAGTGGCCATGCCCCAATATGCTACTTGGACAGTGAATGTTCCAGACATATGACTGGAACAAGGGAATTGCTAAAGGACTACACTCCAATCAAAGATGGTCCTAAAGTCACCTTTGGTGGTTCTGAAAAAGGAATCATCAAAGGGTTTGGTAACATTTCTAGTAACTTAGTTACCATTACTCAAGTGGCTTATGTTAAAGGTTTGAAACACAACCTAATTAGTATAAGTCAATTAAGTGATGTAGGATATGACATCTCATTTGTCAAAAATGGTTGTCATATCAGGAGGTCAAATGATCAAGAGATCATTTTGACAGGTTATAGAAAGAGGAATGTCTACTGCCTAGACATTATGTGTGAGACCAGTGGTTCTCAAGTGTGTCTTGTAGCTGATGAGAAAGTCTCTCATTGTGTCAAATGACACAAGAGGCTAGCCCATCTAAACTACAAGACAATTGGCAAACTCTTTAGTAAAGAGTTAGTGAGGAATAGTCCTCAAGTTAAGTGTATTAAAGATGGTATTTGCTCAGCTTGTCAAAAGGGCAAGCAGACTAGATCCACCTTTAGAAGTATTGAAAACAAAGATGTTGTGAGGTGCTTATACCTCTTGCATATGGATCTCTTTGGTCCAATGCCAGTTCACAGCCTAGGCAGGAAGGTCTATACCTTTGTAGTTGTAGATGACTACTCAAGGTTTTCCTGGGTGTTTTTCCTAAGACAGAAATCTGAAACACCCAGTGTCTTCTATAGCTTTGTTAGACAAATTCAGAATGAACTAAATAGTACAGTGGTCAAAATAAGAAGTGACCATGGTACTGAATTTCAGTCTGTTAGCATGACAAAACTATGTGAAGACTTTGGGATATTTCAAGAGTTTTCTTCACCAAAAACACCTCAGCAAAATGGCATTGCTGAAAGGAAGAATAGAACCTTGATTGAGGCTGGTAGGACCTTATTAAGTGATACATCACTACCAGAATATTTCTGGGCTGAAGCAGTTAATACTGCATGCCATGTTATCAATAGGGCTACCATAACTAAAAGCCTCAACAAGACCCCCTATGAGGTTGTGAAAGGCAGGAAACCAAATCTATCCTACTTCAGGATCTTTGGTTGTAAGTGCTTCATACTTAACAATGGAAAGTCTTACTTGACTAAGTTTGCTGTCAAGTCCCAAGAGTGAATTTTTGTTGGGTACAACAACAACAGTAAGGCTTATAGATTCTACAACTTGTCTACACAAGTTGTAGAAGAGACTGTACATGTAGTATTTGATGAAACTAGACTTATTAACAATGAGTTGTCTAGTAGTGTATGCAGCCCCACAGGTATAACTAAGAAGATGGACAAGCTCACTATAGAAGAAGAACCTACTGCAAGGCAACAAGTAGAAGACATGGTGGCTGTTGTCCAGGGGGAGAACTACATGTAACTCCAAATGCAGAATGAAGATTCAAGAGAGTACAGCATGATTGAAGAAGTTGGAAGAAGTGTACAACCTGAAGCCAGGACTGCCACCAGCCAATAGACATCTTAAGAGGATCATCCAGCTGAGCAATCAGATCATTGGTGATCCAAGACAAGGGGTTACAAACAAGGAGCAGAAACCCGAATGCAGCAATCTTTACTCCAGCTTTCTATCCCAAGTTGAACCAAAAGAAGTTTGAAGAAGTCAATTCCTAGACCCTCATTGGATTGAGGTCAATGCAAGAAGAGTTAAATCAGTTCAAGAGGTGCAAGGTCTGGGAGCTTGTTCCTAAACCCATAAAGACCACAACATAATTGGGACCAAGTGGATCTTATAGGAACAAGATTGGAATGAGCATGGAAATTCATCATAAAAGAACAAAGCAAGACTTGGTTGCTAAAGGGATATAGGCAGGAAGAAGGTATTGACTTTGATCAAATCTTTGCTCCAGTAGCCAGACTGGAAGCCATAAGAATGTTCCTTGGCCTATGCAACCTTTCAAGGGATTCAAAGTTTACCAAATGGATGTTCAAGTCAGCATTTCCTGAATGGTAGATCTTAAAGGAAGGAAGTCTATGTAGAGCAACAGCCATCAGGTTTTGTTGATTCAACTCTTAAACCTAATTCATGTTCTATTGACTTATGAAGAGCTTTATATGGAGTTGAAAGCAAGCCCCTAGGGCTTGGTATGAAACTCTGTCTAGTTTCCTCATTGAGAACAAAGTTCACAAGGGGGAAAATAGACAAAGACTTTATTTCTTAGGGAATCTAAGAGGACAAAGTAATTAATCCTAGTCCAAATATATGTAGATGACATTATATTTGGGTCTACTGAAAGTAGTTTTTGCAAAAAGTTTGCAAAACTTAATGCAAGGAAAATTTGAAGATGAGTAGTATGTGGAGAAGCTTAAAGTTCTTCTTGGGTCTCCAAGTTAAGACAGACTGATGAATGGTTTATCCATATGCCAGTCCAAGTTCACCCTAGAGTTACTCATAAAGAAAGTATGGTATGGAATTCATCCAGTACCATGAAGACTCCTATGAGGTCAAGTATGTCTCTTAGCAAAGGATGATGCAGGGAAAGCCTGTAGATGAAACCTTATATAGAGGGATAGTTGACTCCTCTTATTATATCTTGACTGCAAGTAGACCAGATATCATGTATGCTACATGTGTCTGTGCAAGGTATCAAGCCTGCCCTAAAGAAGTCTCATTTGACAGCAAGTTAAAAGGAATTATTGAGATATCTTAAAGGGCACTCCTTATCTAGGCCTCTGGTACCCTAGGAATGGGGATTTTCTGAACTAACAGGTTATTCAGATGCAGACTTTGCAGGATGCAAAGAAGACAGAAAGTGTAGCACAACTGGAACCTGTCAATTTCCTAGGTGGAAGGACTGGATTTCTTGGAGTAGTAAAAAGCAAACCAAGTGTGGTCTATCTCCACTGCAGAGTCAGAATATGTGGCTGCTACAGGAAGTTGCTGTGCTCAACTTTCTGTGGATACAATATCAGCTTGAGAAGATTATGGTATTTCAGGTAAGTAGAACTCCACTTTCTTTTGTGATTCTACTAGTGTTATATCAATTGCAACATAATCCTGTTTCTCATAGTAGGAACTAAGCACATATTGAAGATTAAATATCATTTTCTTAGGGAGAACATGTAGAAGAAAGAAGATATTTTACTAGAATATGTTAAAACTGATAATCAAATTAGCTGATATGTTATACTAAGCCCGCTAGAAGAAACCTAAGTTCAATAGGTTTAAAATTGAACTAGGAATGATAAACTTAGAGTAAGTTTATAGAATTGGAAATGACTAAGTAAAAAGGTGTCGACACACAGAGATATCTGTGTCGACACAGAAAAGTGGTGTCGACACTTCAGGGAAAAGGTGTCGACACATCTAGGAAGTTAGTGTCGACACTTCAGAGATATTAGTGTCGACACATGACAAGTTGGTGTCGACACAACCAAGGTGGTGTCGACACATAGTGTTTACTCAGAATTATCTAAGTAAAGTCTCGACTAAGTGTCGAGATATAGTGGTGTCGACACATAAACAAGTGTCGACACATATATTTCTGTTGACTAAACTTGTGTCGACACTTATAGTTGTCGAGACATTATAAGTCAGTGTCGACACTTATCGACAGTGTCGACACAATTTCAAGTATTTAGCTGCCGCGCCTTTTCATCTTCAAATTTTAGAAAGGTATAAATAGGATTTTCACCATTAGTTTGTCGACACGCTTTCACCAAAGTTTCGAGACCAAACTTGTGTGTCGACACCTCTCTTCTCTCAGTTCAAATTTTCTCCAAACCCTAATGGTGCCAAAGCTAGAAGAGAACATCAATGAAAGTTATGAGCTCGTGCGACATCCTTTGATGACGCGGAACCAGAAATCCAAGTTGTTGTAACCCTAGTTGCAGAGACTGGGTTAGAGTATCTAGTTTCAGAGGCAATCAAGATTTGAAAAAAGGAGGTTCTCGAATTCTTTAATGCAGCTACCCTTGATGAAACAGGTCTTAATATTAAATCCAAAGTCCATGGAGTTAAAGTAAAAATCACCCAGAAAAGTCTAAGAAAAGTTCTACATCTACCTAGAACTAAAGAAGAGGAAGATGTACATGCATCAAGGATAAGGGAGGCACTGCAATGGTGTGGACTTGATTCAAACATGAAGATTGGATCAGTTTTTAATAGCAAAGACATGAACATGCAAGGCAAGTTCTTGTCTGAAGTGGTAGGCACGATAATTCTGAGCAAGCCAGGTGGGCATGATCGGATATCAGCTCACATGTTCTGTTTAATGACAAGGATCATTTTCAAATTAAAAACTGATTGGTCAGCAGTAATGTTTGACAAGATAAAAGAAAGTTTGAAGAAGCTCAATCTGGGTAGGATTATGAGTTTGTACTTGGCTGCAAGTATTCCTGAAGTCATGAACCAAGCTGCTAGTTCTAAGATAAAGCACATAAGGAAAATGGACATCAGAATAATCTCTAGATGAGATAGAGTGTTAACTAAAGAAATGCCTACACCAGAGAAGGAAACACCTCAAAAGAAGAAGAAGAAAGTCATAGTGGCTCCTGAATCATCAAGTAGCTCAGAGGAGCAAGTAATTTTTAGTTCTGATGATGGAGAGGCTGGAAATGCTGGACAGTCACCAGCAAGAAATGAAGATGCACGGAGGCAGGGGGAGCAACCTTCTGCTAGCCCTATCCACCTGGATCCATTCCAGGGGGAGCCTCAACATGTGAAAGAGTCAACTCACTTGGATAGTGAACTGTCTACTCAAACCATCCTAGAGGTAATACATGAAGTTAATCAATCTATTTTCAATATTGAGGATGAAGTATTGACTGAATCATTACTTGATGTTGATCAGCAAACTCAGATACATAGTCAACCACAAGATGTTGTCATGGAAGACACATCAGTTGCAGATAATGCTCCTGAGATAAGAGATTCTCCAGTCCCTACTCAACAGGAGTTTACTCTAGAAGAGTTGTTCCCTGATCTATTACAGACTGATTTTGAGGGAGAGAAAACAGCTTTTGAGGGGGAGTCAGCTAGCCTTGAAGGGGAAAATGTCAGGTCACCGGAGGAGATTGCTAGAAATGACACTGAGAAGCAAAGGACACAGGAGGAGCTACCAAGGACTGAGAAGGAATTGCCTCATAGTCCTAAAGATAGAGTAGACATTGTCAGTACTTCTGTTTCTGAGGATGAGGAAGTTGCTAGAGCTAAGAAGAGAAAGCTCATGGTCTTCAAGAGAAGAAGCCAGAGTTACAAGAAAGCATTACAAACTGTGGCTCCACAACAAGCTCCAACTGCTGATTATAGTTCATTATTGGTGGCTTTGCAGATCAAGATGGATGAGCAAAGGAAGGCTCTAGAAACTTATATGGATGAAGGACATAAATCCCTTCAATTTGATCTTGCTCAATACATCAAATCTATAAGATTTGAAGTTAATCAAACTAAGAAAGAAATGACTGATTGTTTCCACAAAGGAGACAATGCAGTGGTATATATGACTACTCATCAAGAGAATATAAAGAAACAGGTTGATGATATGACAGTAAAACAAGGATATGTTCTTGAGAATCAGATTAGAATGAATGATAATCTAACTGAATCACATAATATGATAGTAACTGAAATGCAGAATATTGCAGCTGCTCAGACTGCAGCAAGGACTGCTGCCAAGTGTGAGTTTGACAAGCACTTACAAGAAAGCTTAACTGCTGTTAAAACTGTCATTGAAGATTCTCAAAAGGTTATTACTGAAAAGCTCCAAAAGTTAAAACATTTTTATAAAGATGGTGTTAACTATCTGAATGCTCAGATCAGATTTCAGAAGAATGATCTAAGGGATCATATAGAAAGAGAAGTCATAAAGGGGGAGAGAGTATTAGTCAAAGCAGGCTCTGACTATGCTAAATGGATTTCAAACAGCATCAGGGCTGCTCTTGGATATCCACCTTTGTGTGATGATGATAATGTTGCTGAATCTGGTATCAATCCTGCTGTTTTTGGAGGTGAGCAAGCTGAAGTGGCTCAAGTGATCTACCCTCCAGCAGATTTTGACATTATACATCAAGAGATACAATCTATGTATAGTCCTCCAGAAGGTGCTCAAAATGTGATCATTGAGAAAGTAGTACAGCCTGTGCCAGAGCAGTATTAAAAGAGCAAGATGCAGTATTAAAAGAGCAAGAAGCTCAATTATCCAAGAAGAGGTTCAGAGAACAGACAGAGTTAAGGCCAGATTTTGAGCAGTGCAGCCCAACTTCTAGAAATATTATTCTGACTGCTTGGAAGGCTGCAAAGGATAATTTCCTAGAGAGGGGTAAATGGTACTCTGACCAATAATGGAGAAAACATGAAGCTAGGCAAGAGGTCATTGTACAGTACAGAAGAAAGACTAAACTAGGGAAGTTACCTCCTAATGCACAGTAGCCTAGCAAGTATTTCCCTAAGCCTTATCATTATTTTGAGAGACAGAAGATAAGGGCTGAAGAACAGAAGAAGAAAGATCTTAAGGGCAAGAAGCCTGCTGATGACACTGATGCTCCAGTTCAAGCCAAGATTCAATCTGGAAAGAACATTGTCATCAAAGAGCCAGAGCAGCCATAAAATAGAATTTTCTTAAGTTTACAACTTTGTAATCATTTGCATTAAAATCCATGTAAACTTTTGATTAATGAAACTATTGGAAATTGTAACAAAACAATGTTTAATGTTCAATCTATTACATTGTTATTTTGAGAATATTGTTTATACATGTTTTGATTAGTATTTACCCTGTCATATAATACTGTTATACATCATATTGAGTATTTGTTATGTATGGTGTATATCATTGACTAAGGGTTATGACTTCTCCAAATAGGGGGAGATTGTTGGGTACATTGGAAATTGTGTACCAGATTTGAAGAAGCCTCACCCTACTTAATGATATACATCAAGATGTATTTGATGTGCTTTGAGTTTATGTGTGCAGGTTAAGTAATTGCAGGAAATGCAGAAAAGTTTCTAAGTCCATGTGTCGACACCTAGAGGTGAAGTGTCGACACTTATGAAGGCTTGTGTCGACACCTAGAGAAGCTGTGTCGACACTTGGAGTAATTGTGTCGACACCAGGAAGGCAGAGTCGACACCAGAAGAAAAGTGTCGACATATACAAGCAGTGTCGACACACTGTGAAGAATTGTCAACATAATCTGTGTCGACACTTAGAGACAGTGTCGACACCCAGAGAAGCTTTGTCGACATCAAATGTGTCGCCACCAGGAGGCTGTGTCGACACTCAGCAAAGTTCAACAAAGTTAAAGTACTTGTGTCAACAAAAAAGAGATGTGTCGACACTCAGCAAGTTTCAACACATGAAGATATGTGTCGACACAAAGGAGATGTGTCGACACTTAGCAAGTATCAACAACAAAAGAAGATGTGTCGACACAAGTGAGATGTGTCGACACACAGCAGAATTCAGCTAAGTGTTAAAGAAGAAGTACTTGTGTCGACACACTCAATCAGTGTCGACACATTCTACAGAAGGCTTGTGTCGACAACACAGAATCAATGTCGACACATTCTGAAGAAGCAGTGTCGAGAAGCTGTTACAACAACAGAAGGAGTTGTGTCGACACCATCAATGCTAGTGTCGACACTTAGTTCACTTGTGTCGACACTTGGTCTATTTGTGTCGACACATAATTAAGATCAGTCTCGACACTTTCAGACAGAGACAGTATTTTCAAGAAGTGACTGCATGACTTGACAGCTGTCATTTCAACCGGTCAACTGCAACTGTCAGAGCTGTCAGAAGTTCGTTAGAAACCGGATCAGCCGATTACCTTGGAGCAAGACTATATAAAGGCATTTCTCCTTCAACAGAAGGGATTGAACACAATTAAAGAATCAATCAATTATCAATCAATCAGGAGATTAAGAAGATCAATACAGATCCAGAGAAAACTGTAAATCGGTATTTTGAAAAAACTTCAGATTTACTTGAAGAGAGAGAACTCCAGTAATTGAAGTCAAGAAAGAGACTTGTTAATCAAATCTCTTAAGAAACAGATTCTGAACCAGACTGCAAAGTAGGATCCAGATTTAATTCTTTATCCTAAGAAGCAAGTTGTCAGACGGTATACTTCAAGAAGATCAACTTTACTGAGTTCAGACTCAAGAAGCCTTGAAGAAAGCAAAGACAAAGTTGATCTCAGAAATCAGTGCTATCAGGAACTGATCAAGAAGATTGCCCTCTTAATTCTCTCAAACTGAGTGGTGATCTGAAAACTTTTTATTATCTTTTTGTAGGATCCTAAGGGATCTGAGTTGTAAACCTAAATCTATAAAGGCTGAGGTAGAGTTTTTGAGCCTGAGTGTAGGAGAATCAATTCTCTGAGTGTAGGCCTTGTTGAATGCTGAGGTAGGGCTGTTTAGCCTGAGTGTAGGTCTTGTTGAAGGCTGAGGTAGGGCTGTTTAGCCTGAGTGTAGGTCTTGTTGAAAACTGAGTGGTAGGGCTTTGTGCCTGAGTTGTAGGAGTGAGGACACTCTGACTTGTAGGAACCTGGTTTGGGGTTCTGAGTTGTAAGATCTGAGGATCTGAGGAGAAGTACAGAAGTTAGGCTGAATCTAGTATACTACTAGATAGGCGAAGGGGAAAAGTGGATGTACCCAGACCTTGGGGAACCACTATAAACACTATGTGCACTCTGTGAATGTTTGTTTCTGTGGTTGCTGTGTTGTGATAGCTGTAGAATTGCATTTGCTGCTTAAAGTACAAAACAGTTTGTCTGTCTTTAAAGTAAAAAGAAAAAGTACACTTATTCACCCCGCTCTAGGTGATTAGACATTATTTCTTTCAGACTTGCGGTCATCCTGACATCCAGCCCAGTCAGTATCCATGAATACTTCGATCTTCAAGTGATTATTTTTAGAGAACAAGAGGCCACGACCCGGGGATTTTTTCAAATAACGAAACACACGATATACTGCCTCTTGATATCTGATCTTGGGAGCGAGTATATATGGACGTATGTGGTATAGGTATACGAGTTTCCCAACCAATCTCTGATAGCGCGAAACATCGGTTTGATCACCATCACCATCTTCTCCAATCCTATGATTTTCTTCCATAGGAGTGTTCGCAGAAACACAGCCAAGCATCCCAGTTTCCTTCAAGAGGTCTAGAATATACTTACGTTTAGATATAAAAATTCCTTGAGTTGATCTGGCGACCTCAATACCAAAAAAGTAACGTGACCTTCTCAAATCTTTCACCTCAAATTCAGCAGATAAGGGGGACTTGAGGTTTGCAATCTCATCTGTGTCGTTTCCAGTTATCAGAATATCATCTACGCAGACAATGAGAACCACAACCCTCTGATCACAACGACGGACAAACATGGTGTGATCAAACTTAGCCTGCTTGTAACCAAATTTGAGCATATCCGTGAGAAAAATTCCAAACCACGCCCTAGGAGATCGTTTTAGGCCGTATAGACATCTCCCTAGGCGAAAGACAAGACCTTCATCTCCTTTTTTTATAAATCCAGGAGGGAATTCCATGTACACCTCCTCATCAAGTTCACCACGGAGAAACATATTCTTCACATCGAGTTTGTGAGGTCCCAGTCCATGCAAGCAGCGCACGAAAGCAACACCCAAATGGAGTCCATTTTTGCCACAGGAGCAAAGATCTCCCGGTAGTCAACTCCTTGGGTTTGAGTGTAATCCTGAGCAACCAAACGAACCCTGTGTTGTTCAACCGTACCGTCCCAGTCCATGCAAGCAGCGCACGAAAGCAACACCCAAATGGAGTCCATTTTTGCCACAGGAGCAAAGATCTCCCGGTAGTCAACTCCTTGGGTTTGAGTGTAATCCTGAGCAACCAAACGAACCCTGTGTTGTTCAACCGTACCGTCCTGGTTCTGCTTAACAGAGAAAACTCACTGTGAACCAATAGCTTTCTTATCAGAAGAAAAGGAAGAAATATCTCATGTGTGATTCTTGTCCAACGCAGACATTTCCTCTTTTATTGTCCGAGTCCACACCGGTATGCTTAAGGCTTCCTGCAACGTTTTAGGAATAATCAAGGAGAGAGAAGAGACAAAGGTCTGATGGCCCAGAGAGAGATGACAGTAAGCCACATGATTAGATATGGAGTGTTGAGTACAAAAAACTTTACCATTCAGCAGTGCAAGTGAGACATGAAGATCAACAACATCAGAATATAAGGCTGAAGTGGGCACTGATAGAGGTGGAACTTTAGTAGCTTGTGTCCCTGAGGGACAACGATGATATACATGAGAAAAGGGGGAGACCGGAAGAGAGAGCAAAGGACCGGTAAGAGAATCGAGGACGGAGGTGGAGTGGAATCAATAACACACGGTGGTGGAGTGACAAAAGGAATAATGGGAAGAGGGACAACATTGGACTCAATATCGCCAGTACTCTCACACTGACGAAGAGAGTGAGTCGAAGGCTGAAAATAGGATTCACCCTCCTTGAAGGTAACATTCATAGTATAAAACGTGCGCCTGGAGGGCGGATGATAACACTAATACCCTTTTGTGGTGGAGAAGTAGCCAAGGAAGACACGCAGGTGGGCCCTAGGATCGAGTTTGTCCCGGTGTGGTTGATGAACGTGGACAAAACAAACATATTCAAAGACGCGAGGGGCCAGATGGGTGGTATGGACAACGATCATGGTGGAGAGACGGGCGATAGGAGTGACATAGCTAAGGATACGAGAGGGTATGTAACATTCGTAAATTGACGCGAAACTAAAATTTAATTTTTAGAGGTCTGATTGCGAGCGGAGTTGATCGAATAATTATCTTGTCGAAGTACGATTTAAATAGGGTTAAACTTGTACGCTAATTGTCAGATTAGATTCATCTATTGAGTTTGTGCTCGATTCATGTTAAATTATTTGAGCAAGGGCGTAGCACAAATTCTAAGTGTTAAGAGTGTTGTGGGATGACAAGCTAGTAATATTTTGTCAATGTATAGTTCCTCCTAAGTGTTATGTGATGGGGTGCGACCCGTTTCCCTCACCCAAGCGGTTTCTGTGACCGCTCATGTATATCCGTTGTTTTAAAACCCCGTATATTTCCCCAATAGCATAACCCTCCTTCACGCAAATCCACCGCACACTCTCCTGATAGAAGAAGAAGCGTCGCTGGCCCCGTTTCCTTCCCCTCCATCGACCCAGTTGCAAGCTTCGTTTCTGTCACTGAAGGGTCGGCGGCTCCTCCTTGTCAATCACAAGAATCGACCCAGTCCAGTTAGGTTTTGATTGGGAGTTTTCCGCCATTTTTGAAAGCCAGCCGGAACCCTAGACAGAACCTTTGATTTTTTCGCGGCGTTTGACTCAGAACAGAAAGTCGTTTAGCGCTTCTCTCGCGTGTTTCTCTAATTTTCCTTGTGTTAGTAAGCATGGAAGGAAAAGATTAGTCACCTTGTGTTTTCTGTCTCCAATTTCAGGAACCTAATCACCTCACTCCTTTCTTCCATAAATTTGATTTGTTTGCGGTGTAGGGATTTTTGGTTTGAGCAAGGTATCAGCCCTTTATCCTAGATACTTTCTCAAATTAGTCAGATCGGATTTTAGGAGGATGGTTATAACTAGTATGCCAACCTGTTAATTAAGGAGTGTATTGAATTTCAGGCTATAGTGAGTGACGCCATTCAACGCTAGTACGAAGAAGAGATTTTAGAATATCAAATGCAACCAAAACAATCATGTGCCGCGCCTGGTGTACGAGCGTCGCAATACCGCGCTAAGAAATTTTTATTCTTTCTGGCCAGACATATCAAATAGCTTGTATAGTAATGTTCATTATAATTTAGTAAAACCAATATGGGTGTATGAGACTACTATTATCGTTAGAGATTTGTAATGCAAATATTATATAACTAGTATATGCAGTATGTATTTAATTTCTAACATGTCTCAATCAGTTACACTATACAAACAATACATTCACTCACATAGATTTACGAGCAGAAAAAATTAAAGTCAGTAATGTGGGTTCTACTCGTTTAGCCCATTTTGGTGAACCGCCTTAATCACGTGCTTATGTTCGCAAGCAGAGTAGCATTAGATAGAAAATGTTTTGTATGCACGGTAGAGATCTCCTCCCGTGTTTGATAGAGGCGCACTATTTTTCTCCTGTGTTGTAGTGCACCCCATGAGTCTCAATGTTTGGGAGATGTTATCCCGATTTAGAAGATTCGAGTATGGGCAATGAGACACTAGAACACTTGAGTTCGTTAGTAGGACTCAGATCGTTAGACTAGTATTGTACGATAAAAGCTACTCTGCCTAGAGCTTTAACGAAGGACAATCATAAGTGATTTTATAACTCAAGTTTAGACCGAACCTTAGAAACTCCTAGTTAACCAAATAATTCGGAACTTGAGTAAACTGCACACAATATGATTAAGTAGAACAGTTATTTATCGTGCTAGTTTATTTTATAATATCATGCATAATACACTAGCATACAGTTTTCTATAGCACAAAGATTATTTTTAAAAGTATGCATACATTTCTTTCAAGATAATTTTAGTGTCACTAGCAGAAATAATTTTTCATACTCTCCTTTTAGGCTGGCCCATTTTTGGGCATGTTTTTATAGGAGGCTCAGGTGGGAAACTGCGGCTAGGATGAGCGTGCTTATGGAGTCGCTCCTATAGTTTGTTTTTCCTTTCAGTTATTTTACCTGTAATATCGTACTGTTTAATATTGGACACTCGTAATGTTAATGTTTAAGAGATTTTCTTGTACCAGACATGTTACAGTATTTCAGGTATTCAGTTATTTGGTTAGTTCTTAATCTTTTCTAGTGGTTCTGTGAATTCAGCATGTTGAGATACAATTTTACCCTTAGTTGCACTTTTTACTTCCGTTGTAAGTTCATTTTCAGATATTTTCAATTTTACCTGTTATGTACTAATTTAATATTGTTTCTTACTTTACTGTTTATCGCTGGACCCGACAGGACTGCTGATTTGCTGTTAAACTAGGATAAAGTGTTACAAGCTAGATAGTTGATCTGGTGAGCAGTGGTGAGCACAACATCACCCCAGTAGGACTTAGGGGGATGCATAGTGACAAGAAGACATCGAGTAACATCAAGTAGGTGTCGGTTTTTTTGTTTGACAATCTCATTTTGAGTGGTATAAACACAAGTAGTCTGATGGATAATATCATGACTAGCAAGGTAGGAACCAAAGGCACCACGATCATCACACTCCTCATTATCACTCTAAAGAACCCGAACAAGTCTATCAAATTGGGTCTGCACCATTTTATGGAAAACTTAAAAACAAGAGAAATCATCACTGTTCTTTTTTAACAGGTACACCCATGTGGTGCGAGAAAAGCAATCAATAAAGGTAAAAAAGTAATGAACGTCAGATAGCGATAACACAGGGGAAGGCCCACAAACATCTGAATGTATTACATCAAAAGGAACACTACTAGGAACAGATAGATGCGATGATGTATGACGCACATGTTTTGACATGTCACAGACATCGCAAACAAAAGTTTTAAGAAAAGAAATAAAAGCAGGAAACAATTTTTGAAGATAAGCAGACGACGAATGTCTAAGACGCAGGTGTCAGCGGTGAACATCATTAGTAGTAACAACAGAGCAGGATAGAGCTGGAGAGGAAAGCTGAGAGTCCAGGTAGCACAGGCTGAAACAATTCCTACCACTGTAAATGTTCCACTTCGTACTTTGTTTCTGAAAGACACAAGTATCAAGAAAAAAAATTACAGACCAGTTAATGGATCTAGTAATATTGCTAATAGAAAGTAAATTCCGAGGAAAAGAGGGAACATGAAAAACCGTAGGGAGGGAAATAATCGGAGAACAAGAGATATGTCCCTTGCCCGCAATGAAGACAAGCTCCCATTAGCAGGTATGACCTTATCCTTATCAGACAAGGGAATATAGGAAAGAAAACTTGAGGAAGAACCCTTCATGTGGTGGGTGGCAACCGAATCGATCACCCACTCAAAAGAGGAAGCATGAACATCATGAGCACTTGGCATAACAACAGTGGAAAGAGAAGTAGCAGCACCAAAAGGCTGATCTGGTTGAGAGTGAAGCAGGCAACGAAAAACATCCAACTCGTGTGCAGTGAGCTAACCTGGAGAGGAATACAATGTCTCATCATTGACATCAGCTGAGTACGCAACATCATGAGACCGAGAACCACCCTGTCTGTGGCCTCCATGTCCAGGTCCACAACCACGACCACTACTAGGAAGGGAAAGGTGAGGGTGAAGTCTGAAGCACATCTTCCGAGGATGTCCCCGTCGACTGCAATAATCACAAGTAGGCACTGAGGAGCCAGAACTAGGAACATGGCTGCGACCCACACTAATCAGGGCAGAACAATCTGAAGAGCAATAACACTGAGGGACTTTCGACGGTCTTCATCCCCAAGAACCATACTGAATGTCTCCCGAAGTGACGAGAGAGGGGAGCGGTGAAGGATATGCGACCGCACCATATCATACTCCATGTTCAGGCCCATGAAGAACACATGAAGACGAACACGGTCCTCCCGTTGTTTCAGCTGAACAACATCCGCAGTATAAGCAGGGGCAAAAGGAGCAAAGTAGTCCAATTTCTGATGTAGGAGCTCGAACTCCGAGAAGAACGACGACACGGTCATCAAGCCTTGTTGTAACTCCAAAATGTGACGGGTAAGCTCATAAATCTGAGTAGAGCTACCAATCTGGGAGTATGTTTCTTGTGCCCGGGCCTAGCCCGTGAGCAGAGTCCATCAACATATAACTCCGATATACCTTGGTGGACATCGTATGTAGGATCCAGGACACCACAAGGGAGTTGTTAGAGACTCAACACTTCCATGAGGGGTCGGTCTTGAGGGGTTCCGTAATGGTTCCATCGATGTAACCAAACAACTAGTGGTTGCAGATGACATGTTGAGCAGTGTGTGACCACTCGAGATAGTGATAGAGACGATGAGGGGAATAGTAGAGACTTGAGAAGGAAGAGAAGAATTATAGTTAGGATTTGAAAGAAAGAGAGGGAAATACCTGAATATTTCTTTGCTTACCTCTGCAGACCAGCCCTAGAGGTATTTATACCTCTGGGCCAAGAGGGGGCCGGTCGCCCCCTCCCCCCCCCCCCCCCCTTGTGGGTTGGGCTGAACCTGCAGGTTCAACCCCAAGCCGTCATGGTTTAATTGGGGAGGGCTGAACCTATGTTGCCTCCTTCCGCCGCCGCGCGTATTGCTGACCCGTGAATCGGTCGTTATGCGGGGTCATAACATTCCATCCCTCATTAGCAGACAACTTGTCCTCAAGATGAAAGTCTGGATAAAATTCTCGGAACTCGAGCAAATCAACCCATGTGTTGTGCGTCACCGATAAGTTCTTCCATTTGACGAGAATCTCCTGGCGGTACTCGGGTCGCGCTTCTTCCATTTGGTAAACAGTACCTCCTCTGCAAGCGGTAGAAGTTCCCCATTGTGGGTTGCTTCAGGCAGGGTAGGACACACTTGTATCGTGTTCCTGATCTTCTTTTTTAGCAAGGATACGTGGAATGTCGGGTTAATACACGATCCTTTTGGCAGAGCCAATGTATAGGCAATCGTTCCACTCTCTGGATGATTCTGAAGGGCCCGTAATAGCGCAGTGCTAACTTCTGTTTCATTCTCCGAGACACCGAGGTTTGTTTGTATGGTTGAAGCCTAAGGAAGACCTCATCTCCGACTACAAACTCTCGTTCTGTCCTGTATTTATCTGCTTGAACTTTCATTCTGTTTTGAGCGGCCAGGAGGTTTTCACGCAGCAGGGCAAGAGTACGATCCTGATCGCGCAACTCCCAATCAACAACTGGTAGTGTTGTGCCTCCTGGTTCATATGCCCCCAAGGTTGGGGCGGGCCGCCTGTACACAACTTCAAATGGAGTGAGTTTACTTGCAGTGTGGTAGGAGGTGTTGTAGCAGTATTCGGCCCAATGGAGCCAACGGGTCCAAGTTCGGGGTGCATCCATCACAAAACATCATAAGTACGTCTCGACCCACTGACTAAGCACCCTCGTATGTTCGTCCATCTGGGGGGGGGGGCAGTGCTCATACACAACTGAGTGCCCTGAAGCCGGAATAGCTCACTCCAGAAGTTGCCCACAAACACTGAATCCCGGTTAGAAATGATCGCCTGAGGAATGCTGTGAAGTTGAAATATCTCCCGTACAAATAAATCAGCTACTGACTCCCCCCGTATAGGGATGGTGTAAGGCCAAGAAGTGATTGTATTTGGACAGCTTATCCACTACAACCAGGATAACTGTCTGCCCCTAAGATCTTGGTAGGCCATCAATGAAGTCCATAGAAACCGTGTCCCAAATTTGTCACGGAATCTTCAGAGGAGTAAGCAGACCAGCGGGCGACGTCGTCTCATATTTCTGGCGCTGTCATACCTCGCACTGTTGCACAAATTGTTGAACATCCTTCAGTTAGCCCTTCCAGAACACATTGGCTCGTATCCGCTAAAGAGTGCGGAGAACGCCGGCATGACTCCCTATCGACGATGAATGAAATTCGTGCAACATGGTAATGTAGATTTGGTTTTACATTTATGGCCCGAAATATATTTTTCATCGCACATGCAACAGAGCCCCTTCTTCCTTTTGGTTGAATTACTATGATGCTTAATCTTTTAATATTGAAACAGAATGTGTGAATGACTGCTTTGATGTGATTGTGATAGAACCAATAGTCTATTTGTCCAAGGTTTATTAAATTTACCATCCTCTACAAATTGTTCTCATACAAACGTGTTAAAGCAAATGTTTTAGAAAGGGTATTCAGTTTTTGAGTGAAATGTGCTTAATCTTTGTCTTAAGGCCCAAAATAGAAGCATTTTTAAGAAGAAAATAGGACTGTAGGAGAGACCTTGCTTAATCTTTGTCTTAAGGCCCAAAATAGAAGCATTTTTAAGAAGAAAACAGGACTATAGGAGAGACCTGAAATTTGGTACGGTAAGTCTCCAGATAATTCTCCACAAACAAAAATTAGAAAAGTTATAGTAACTTGGTGAGCTTACTACTAAGCTCCTCTCATAATCTAACAAGATCCAACCTTTGTCGATTACTATCTTAAAAGAGACCCAACCCAACTCATACCACCCTGAGAAGTTCTTGGAACCAGCGAGAAGTTTGCCTATCCAAATGCAACAAGGCTATTAAAACATAATTGTGTCATTGAATGTGATTGTACTCAAAATAAATCTCAACTTGGTATAACTAGTAAGTTGGGTCATGATAACATAATTTGACTACAGTTGGCCGGATGATGCTCTAGAAATATCAGGTGGTATTTTTACAAAAATATTGGAACTTGTCTTCAGCCAATATAGAAAATTGGATTAGTTGTTCCTGTATCAGGATGTTCAGTGATCCTGGAGTTTGAGTGATATGTGCTCGCAGTGACCCATCCACGACCTGAATCTGGTACCGGAGTTGCCCCATGTCTCATTTTGGTATTTTAGATGGCTTCAAGATAGCCATTATTTCCTCGTAAACTCTCAAAATTCATGGCAGAAAACACAATTGCTTTCGAAGAACGAGGTGATGATTCTTGATGGAATGATAAAGAAATGTTTACCTGTAATATTTCTTGATGGAATTCAAATCTAGCATTGTTGAGGTCGTCAAAAATTTACAATGGCTACTAAAAATACAGGAGATAGAACTCCAACGAGAGCACCAATGTTGTGTGCCTAGAGTAATCTGACGACGGTTTGTAGTTCGGCATAGTAGAAGATGGAAGAAAGAAACAAGGACTGGGCAAATTAAACTTTATTACTTAAATTCGTGATATCCATCATATAGCTCAGACCACATTATATACCATTACATAAACAATCACCTACTAGCCATTACTCTTACCTATACCTATTACATAACTCACAATGCAAGATGTTGCCTGTGTTTACTAATATACCATTACATAACTCACAATGCAAGATGTTGCCTGTGTTTACTTATTACAGGTGCCAATATTTCAGACACTGCAACATGTGGCCGAGTTATATAGCATGAGAGGATACACTCGTGACATGTGACATGAGTATTCTTATGTTGTGTGACTTTATGTTTATGTAATTCTTCTTTCTTTGCTTGACAAATATCCACAACACACAATAATCTTTGTTCTCCATTAGGAAATAAGTTGTTGAAAGGGAGGGCTACCAAGAGAATCAGGAGGAAAAACAGTTTGAGGGGTCAATAATGGTGAACATTTTAGCTAGGAAAATGCTAGAGGAATTGAAAACCACAAATGAGTGGATGTAAATTCATAATCAAGACATTTGCTTACCACTTCTCGCAATCCGGGTGCAAAATACAGAGAAAGTGAAGTCCGTCAAAGAACACAATTGGAGGGAACTGCCACTGCCATGTCCAACTTAGCTTTATAAGCATCCAACAGTTCTGGAACTGTATCACTGTACTTGCACACATATTTCTTCAAGAAAGTACTCTCACCCATGTTAAGGAGAGTTGAGAAGCTTATGTTCATGCCTGAGAGTCCACTGGTTGACAATATGTTAAAGACAGCAAACCTGGGTACAATCCTCCTTTCAAAACTATAGCATAAAACAATGGGCACTAATGCCATGCGAGAGGGTTCCCATTTGAGATTTTCAACAAAGAAGGCCACCACCTTCCTAACCTTCTCCTCGGAGATAAGCAGGAACAAAGGGTTCTTCTTGAAAGCGGAGAGAGTCTCCTCCTGAGACCAGCCTAAACTGCGGTAAAGCTGCAGCTTCCTCTCCCATGTCTGGGGGGCGAGTCCGACGTTCACTTTGATTCCTTGAATAAACAATACGTTCGAAGGATCGAAGCCCATGTCCTCGAGCAACGTCACGGATTTGCTAAATCTGACAGGTTCTTGAGTTAATACCCTAGGCCACAACTTGACGAGCTTGGAGATGTTGGCGCCAGAGACGCCGTGCTCGCGAAGCGTTTCAATGTTGGGCAACATATGCTTCTTGAGATCAAGGCTGAGGATCCAGGTGGAGCCTGCAATAGACTTGGCGGCAGCCTTCCTGTCGCCGTCGAGAATGGTCATCAACAGATGTAAGTTAGGACTGAGCTTCCTCTCCAAGCTGTTCTTGAGGATACCGGGATCGTTGGAGAAGAGCTTGGCGATGGAATTTCCGGTGAATCCCGCGGAGACGAACAGATCGAGCTTGGGCTTGATATATTTCTCCGGATGGTAGCTGAAGAGAGCCGGTTGCTTGGCGGCGATGAGTGCGATGTTAGATTTGTCGAATCCGTAACTTGCCAGGATACGGAGGACGGATTCAGCATTTGCAGTTGTCTTCATTTTGAGCCTAGAGGCGGCCGCAAGTGCAGCCGACGGCGAGAGGCCGCAGGAAGTTTTGAAGAATGATGCGGCGAGGTCCGAGTTCGGAGAGGACGGGCAGGTAGTGAAGGAACTGGAGAAAAGTTCATGGTGAAGGAGGCGTAGAAAGGCACCGGGCAATCTTCGGCCGCCGGCGACCAAGGGGTTTCGAGGGAGAATGGCTAACATAGTAGGAACATATCAAAGCCAGAATGCTCAAAAGAAAACAAATTACAAGCGGAAATACTGCTTGTAAGATATTTTCGCAGCATTTAGAAGTAAAGCATTTCCACCGGAAAATTTTAGGTGATTTTAGCTATTCACATCCCATTGTTAATCATAATCCGAAAATATAATCGTATCTCGATATTTTTTTGATGCACCCAAAAATATTCCCTACTGATGTGCGTGAGACAACTAATAGAGTAAGATGACGCGAGAAAGATGCCGGAGACAGGAGCAGTTCGACAAAGATGAAGACAGAATGCGGCTTCCGCGAAATGGTGAAGATGGGGTGTGAGTAAAGTTTTACAAAAAAGTTTTTTAAAACAAAATTGGGATACAAATAACGATACGAGGAGTGCGGTTAACAATCGCATATTATAAATGATTATTTTTAACTCATGAATATTTGTACATCTTAAAAATATATTTGTAACACGATAGATTATTTGTAATTCAATGTTTGAAATTTTAAAACCCACATAGAATGCTCATTTTAAAAAATAAAAACTAAATTATTCTCAAAACATATTGTAACATAAAGTTATTTCGCAAAAAAAATTTTCAAAATATAGTCATTATCCGTAAGCCAGAATCAATTAACAGATGACTCAAAATCATTTTTTTGACTCTCAACTTCAAATTTATTCTCAAGATTTCAAAACTTGCAAATAGATGAAGATGTCAAGGCAGGTACCCAACATTTATATGAATTCAACATCAAGCAAAAGCCAATTCATTCCAAATTAAAAGTTCATTTTTGATATAATATACAAATATACACTTTAAAGTTCATTTTTGGTCAATTTCAGTTGCAATGTTGAGTTTTTAGTGGTATTGTAATGTTTTTATTTGTAGTGTTGTTGCTTCCAATGTTGATTACAATCATTTTTTTCTCGAGCAGATCCCGCTACCAGGATCCCACTAGCTGACAAGGCTGGATGTCACTCGATGGTGTCTACCCAGACCGCGAGCAGATCCCGCTGCCAGGCTCCCATTAGCTGACAGGGCTGGATGTCACTCGATTGTGTCTACTCAGACCCCGAGCAGATCTTGCTGTCAGTCTCCCATTAGCTGGCAGGGCTGGATGTCACTCGATGGTGTCTACCCAGACCCCGAGCAGATCCCGCTGCCAAGCTCCCACTAGCTGGCAGGGATGGATGTCACTCGATGGTGTCTACCCAGACCCCGAGCAGATCCCGCAGTCAGGCTCCCATTAGCTGGCAGGGTTGGATGTCACTCGATGGTGTCTACCCCGACCCCGAGCAGATCCCGCTGTCAGGCTCCCATTAGCTGGCAGGGTTGGATGTCATTCGATGGTGTCTACCAAGATCCCAAGCAGATCACGCTGCCAGACTCCCATTAGCTGGCAGGGCTGGATGTCACTCGATGGTGCCTACCCAGACCCAAAGCAGATTCCGCTGCTAGGCTCCAATTAGCTGGCAGGGCTGGATGTCACTCGACGGTCTCCCAAGTTGACCTCCAGAAAATCCCACTGCCACTAGTTGGCAGGACAGAAGATCACGACGGGACAGTGTCAGACCCAGCAATATCCAGATTGTCAGGTTGTGGCGAGCCGGGATCTCGCCAAGCAGTAAGGGGCAACAATCACTCGGCAAAGCGGTAATATAAGAGTGAGTCGCGTCATTCGGGGGTGGGTCTCGCCGACTAGTGACTCGCATTCTGTGAATCTCACTAAATAGAGAGCGAGCCGAGCTCTCGCCGATCCTAACCCTCCGCTCGCATTCGACCCTTAGAAGGTGCGAGAACTACCAGGCGAGTGAGAATGTATAGGGTTGTCCTCGACAACTGAAGCCCTCCTCATTGAAGTTTTACTTGGAAAAATCAAGCCTTGAACAAACCTTGAAGGAGGAAGTCTCGCGGGCGAGCAGAAAGGTCGCGGGGTTAGTATTGCGAGTCGTCTAGCTCCCACTACTAAAGGATGACAGGGTCTCGCGATCTTGACATGAGTACGAATCTTAACCTATGGTATATTCTAGTGGCAAGTTCTATCCTAGAGGAGTCGCGCCTCAGGGGGTGATGCGCGCGTGCGAGTGCAACATTGCGAACAAACATTGAAAGGAGAAAATTTTGCTAAGTTAAAATTTCATTGACATATATATGTTATTACAAAATCAGCTCGCCTCACGGCGAGGTTACAAAAGAGGGAGGGGGGAATCATTACAAAAAAAAATATGTACAATCAGCTCTCATCTCCGCCCCCAGAAGGATCATCCCTAATGCCCTCCGCCTCGTCGAACAACGAGTCGTAGTCGTCCTCCTCCTCGCCAGGGGTGGGAACAGGGAGGAACAACTCCGGGACCAGGTCTTTGGATGTGACCTCCTCGCAGTCCGCTGTCAACACCTGTAGATCTGGCATGACCTGCAGTGTATGATCGGCAGCCTTGATGGAGTTGACCCGCAGCATTTCGTTGACCTCCGCCTCGCTGAAAGACTTCGGCTTTGGGCTTGGGCGCTCGACTCTCCGCGAGCTGGATGGAGAAGGCAGTCCACCAGGCGAGAAACCTTGTTCTGGAACAACTTGTTCTAGAACAACTTGTTCTGTCCCTCCAGCTGCTTATTCTTCTCCTCGAGCTCAGTCGCGTGAGTGCACAGACGATCCATGGTGGCGGCATCCTGTGAGGTGAGAAAGCGTAAGGGAAAGAACTAAGCAAGCAAAAAAAAGAGGGGGGAGAAATGCACTAACACTTACCACCCCCACCCCCCCCCCCCCCCCCCGACACTCTTCTCGAGGAGAGACTCGGCAACCCCCAGCTTCTTCTTCAAGTCCTCCACCTCATCCCGGGCGAGATCTCGGGCTTCCTCAGCACTCGCCAACTTGTGGTTGAGGGAGAAGTCGCGGCGGACAGACATGTGAGCGAGCTCCATGGAGCGTATTTGGGCGCGCGTGCACTCGTGGGCGAGCCGCTGGAGGGTCATCCCATCGTAGGCCTCGGCGTCCTCGCGTCCATAGAGCCCGAAGCCGAGGGCAAAGGCGTGCCTGCTGGAAGGGCGGCACTCAGACCAAGAAGGGAGGATGGAGGAGATGGAAACCCGGTGGGCCTCCTCATCCCACTGCACCATCGACTCGCCGACCTAACCCTTTACCTTCCCGCCGAGACCAAAGTTTCGATGGTCATTCGGCAGGCCTGGCTCGCCGGCCAAGAGCCCCTCGGCAGCTGGGGAGGCGGGGAGATTGTCGTCACCTCGCTCTTTCTCCGGCGAGTCGAGCAGGACCGGCCTTTCCCTGGGGAGCACCGTTTTCTTCAGTTTCTTTGGTGGCGGAGGTAGGCGAGGCGAGCTGGAGCTGGCGAGCTCAGCCCGCTTCTGGCTGGAGGAGGGCCTGGAGGATTCCCGCTCCATTCGGTGAGCCGCCGCAGACGCCCTCTCTCGCGTGAGTGGGTCAGGGTGAATCCCTGAGTCAGCGAAGGCAGGGTTCTCCGGGAACAGCCGCTCCCCTGCAAAAATAACTTTGTTAGAAAAGGTCTTGGCGAGCCCACGGTGAAAGTAACAATGACAGGTCATACCTTCGCCAGGAAGAACTGGAGGGAGCGAGTCGAGGCCCTTTTGCACGAAGGCGACCTCGAAATCCTTGTGGAGGAAGAACTGGTGGAGGCTGGAGTTGTCACCCGTCAAGGTCGGCGGCCGGTACACCTCGTCCCGCTGGATTGGCAAGAAGGGGATGTTGTTGAGCTCTCCCTTGATGATGACGAATTCTGTGAACTAGTTATGGTTCTTGTTGGCCGTCTCGCGTACGTTGAACTGCGAGCCGACAAAGAAGGCGATCCCGTCGTTGGTGGTGCGGTAGATGAAGAGCTTTCGGAAGACGGCGATATTGAACTCAATTCGCTCCTTCCGAAGGAAGCTCGTGAAAGCCACAAGCATGACGATCGCGTTGGGGTTCATCTGCGCGGGGATGACCCCAAAGTACTTTATCACCTGTCGGACCTCCGGGCAGAGGGGCAGGCGCAACCCCACCTCGAAATGCGAGATGGGGAAGGCGAATTCATCAGTGAAGAATGTGTTGATCGCCTCGCCTCGCCTAGGCCGGCGCACAGTGAACCCTGGCGGGGCATAGTCCGCCACAAAGGTGAGAAGCTCCTCCTTCATGGTATTCCCATCAAAGAAGGGGTACTCAGAAAATTGCTTAGCGCACTTGGACCGCTCGTCAGCATCAGCTCGCGTCTTGCCCATTATCCTTATGCGTGTGCGAGTTGCGAGAAGTATAACTAAAGGGGGGTATGTGTCTGCAGTAAATGCGATGGGCTGAGGGTAGGTAAGAGGCCCTATTTATAGAAAATGAATTAATGCCTGCCGAGCCGCCTATTCAGCCCGGTTCGCTGACCCAGCTCGCCAGTTTCTCGCGACCTGTTCTATCCTAAAGCGAGTCGAATATGAAGTGCAATATGATTCGCGAGAGATAAAGACATTAAAAAATAAAACATTGTGAGAATTATTACAACGCAGCACCAGTGTTCTGGAGAAATACGGCAGGGGAGGAGAGTTATTTTTACAACATGCGAGCAGGGGGTTCGAGGAGCAAGTGCCGGTAGGCTCAACTCGGGAGCCATTTTCATCTACCCCGGCCTTGCACCCCCGTCCCCGGTGGTCGGCGAGGGTTGTTGAACTCGCGGATTGATTCTAAGTCCTGATGAATGAAGCGCAGGTTCTCCTGTATCCGATCCATGAGGGGTCCTGGGGAAGTCATCCCGCTTGCCGAGCCGTGCCTCACCTCATCCGCCAGCAGTACGTAGTCCTGTTCAAGCGCGCGCAGCCGCTGGCCGTCAACAGCTCTCTCTTTTTGGATCTTGCGCAACGCGAGCCCATACTTCCTGAGGATCCCGATGGTTCACCTCCTCATCTCGACAGGCTCTATGGAGGCGTCCAGGAGGTCTTTCCAGCGTGTTGGGAGAAGGAGGTGGCGAGTAGAACCCGGGATCGGAGGACTTCTCAGCTTCAGATTGACCGGGAAGGCCTGTGGAGAATCAATCCAAATAAGAAAATTGGGGTCCTAAATATGGCGAATGCGCCGAACTAACTATGCGAGATAATCCAGTGGAGGTGTGGCTTATGAGAAGAACTCGGTTGTCCCTGTGGTGGGGGGGAGGGGAGATAAGGGTCTTTTCTGCGACCCAGGAGATAGGAGCTTGGGGAGATGACCAGTTGAAAACTTGGGAAGGGGATTTCCCCAACACCTCCCCCAGCAAGTGCTGGATCGGGGGTAGGAGCCCGAGGATGTTCGCGAGCCGGTGAGTTTGATGGCAGCGACCCCAACCCTGTGGTCCCAAAGGTAGGCGCCAGGCTCTTTCGCTCGGGAGTCAGTGGCAGGTTGGAAGCGCGAGTCTATCTGAGGAGAGTCGACTCGCGTCAGAAGGGTACCCGCCTCGCCTGGGCGAGTACCAGGATCAACGGGGATGTCTTCAATCCCCCTCCATTTGGGTTCGGCGGCCGGCTTGGAGGAGGAGGCGATTCCACGATCCAGAGTAGAGGTCAGATCGTCTAGAATGGCCTCGCCGACTTTGGGGTCAGGTTTGGCCTTTTTGGCAGACTTATGTTGCGGTGACTCACGCGGTGATGGGTTTGAGAGCCAGGGGCTCAGCTCGGCGGCACGGGAGGCGATTTGAGCGTCCTGACGCGGTTGAGCCTTCTCTTGGAACTCCTTAGAAAGAGGCATGATGACAAAAATCAGGAAGAGAGTGGATTGGCACCGCCTCTCCCAGGCAGGCGAGCATATATATAGCAGTTTGTGGATCCCACCAAAAGATTCCCCCCGGCTCCTACCTCACTTGCCGAATCTATCGGGGTTGGATGATTCTTTCCGTGCTTGGGGCAACCTCGCAAAGAGAGGTGATTGTGTACAACCCCATATCCGGCGAGCGGGATCGACAGGAGCCGGCCCAGCCATTTGACGCGGTTCTAATCTCAGGTAAGTCAACCAGACGGGGTGGCGAGTGTAGTAGGATTGCTCGGCTCGCCCAGATTGGGGATGCAGCAGGTGCGGGGCGAGTGGAGTAAGCAGGCTCGCACTCGTCCCCGGCTCTCGGTAGTAGCGGGCGAGTGAGGCAGGACGGGTCCGCACTCTCCCCGGGCCATAGGGAGGCGGCGAGTGCCAGCCCCATCGAGCACTCGCCGCCCTGGGCGAGTGGGAATTTCACGGACCATTCTCCCAAAGATATTTTTACCATTCTACCCTCGTTGGTCTGCCAGTATCCCCCCCCCAAACAGCGGAGTTACATTGTTGGCAGACCGGTTTGGGTTGCGTATATCTGTTCAGAACAGCGGAGTTGAGCTGTTGACAGACCACTTTTAGAAAACTACAAATAGACTCAAAGGGGTACCTCAGAAGACATGTTTTCCAGTTTTCTAATTCTCAGATCTTTTTGCGCTTTCTGAGGTGGCCTTAGCTCAGCACAAGCTAAGGAGTGGAAGCGCTCTAAGATCTTTTGGGTGTGTGGTGAGACCTCCGTGCTGGAGCCTTGGGTCAGTTTTGAGCTTTAAGTTCAGTCAGTCAAGCTCGTTAGGAGAAGTAAGTGTGTGGTCACCCCTTCCCCAAGGGTCCGAACTCCACAGAAGCCGATTCTCTGTTTCAACAGTTAACACTCCTAAAATTTGCCCATTTACTTTTTTACTTATTTTATTCTGCATAATCCAGTGGCTTGCATGATTTATCATGAACATGTCCAACAACTCCCACTTTGCATGAAGCAAACTGAATAGATATATCAAGAAAAATTAACAAAATAATAAAAAAATTTAGATGAACATGAGTTCTTTAATGTATAATTTTCTGAACACCGAGGAGAATTCCTACAGAATGAGATTTCAAAAGAACAATCTCCTAATTACCACCAATTCAAGAAAACGGCTTTATGTGCCGATTGTTTCTGATATTAGAATATACAAGGAAACATGAATACACATCGCATAGTGCACTTTAAGCCAACATTTATTCAATCATGAAAAGTCCACCAAAAATGTTGCAGCTTAAAAAAGACTAAAAGAGTAGCATCTATAAAACAAGTAATGAATAAAGAAAAGAAACACGGTATATTAAAATAAGGAATAAAAACTACATCTTACTTACATCGAATATGCCTCGTTTGTCAACAAAAAATGATCCTCACTTTGACTTCCACCAATATAGCTACAAAAATTGAAAAAAAGAAGAAAGTCAGAGTCAATGATATCATGAAGACATAAATGTTTGGAAGAAAAAGAAAGGGGGTTTCATAATCTAAATTATTTTAGACATTCAAAACATACACAGTCCCCGAGCATTTGCCTTTCCAATTAACATCTTTACATCTTGCTTCTTCTAGTTTCCCCGCAACTCCTTTCCCAAGTCCAATACTTGGTAATTCAGTCATCCAGGCACCCCTATTTTTGTTGCCAGATTGTAGTTTCTCCACCACCTGAAGAATTTACTCCCAATTACTCGAAGAAACAGAGTCATACATAGTTTTGAACATATTCCTAACACTGTTTGTGCCCAAAACAACTTCTAAAACAGTGTAAATATGGGAGATGAAGCAGTTAAATAACAGAAGAGATTCAAACTGGAAATCCCAATGACCCAAGATCTTATAAAATTTTGAGAGTATGTATGGAGGCACAACTCCCAAACAAATAGAGCACAAGATTTATCTCCCACAAAGCAACAATCATTGGTGAACAAAAAAGAAATCAAATTCTCAAACCATAATCAAAGGCTAGAAGAAATTTAATTTCAGATTTAAAATTTGTTTTAAAACATCATCAAGATTTGTTTCTTGAACTGAATTGATACTGAAGAACTTACAATTCATTAATCACTAGCATAACACGACTATATATATTTTTAACTTTGTAAGATAGATTTGCAATTTGAATTTCTAGTCCCAAAAGCAAGAGCAAATAATCCCACATATATCTATAAATCCACCAAATCAGAAGAATGGCCGAAATTTAGCCAGAGTTCAAGCACCGCATCAGATCCAGAATACAAAAAAAGAAGAGTAAACGACTGACCTTCCTCTTCTCAGATTCAATGTGGCCACTGATGCCTGGAATCAGCCTGCTCCAGTCGACGAATCCAACGCACGAAATTAGCAAAACACAACCAAAACAACCAATCAGAATTCAAATTGAGCGCCACAGCGCACGTGCTACCACTCACTTAGCCGCGGCCATGATGAATCCTAGCACCGCCGGCCGGAGCCCCTTCTCCTGAAGCGCGCGGACGAGCGAGTGAATCGCACGGGCTACGAAAAGCGCGAGCAAAGTCGCAGCGACGAGCACGATCGGCTCATACTGAGAGAGGAAAGAGTTCGCCGAGCCTCGGAGGCGCTGCAAAGAATCCGCCATGCTCATCGACGACATGGCCGGAAGAGCCGCGGCGAGAGACGGTGGATTACAGCCACTGTGCAGTCCTCCTCCGGGGCTTCGAATACGAAAGATGAGGAGGATTAATGGTTTCTTACACAACCGGTTTGTCTTCCCTTGTACATGATGTGTTGGTAAACGACATAGCTATGAAAAAGGAGCTTTTGTAAATGGGGTTTTATTTGGTTTGGCGATTATAAAAGAAGCTGTTGTAAAGTCAGATTTGTAAATGAAGCTCTTGGAAATTGGATGCTAGACATGAAGATCTGTTTGGATAGTCTGTGTTTGTAGAGCGGTTCCAAATAGAGAATCGTTTGACAAAACCGCGGTGGCGTTTTGGATCTTTTTTTAAAAAAAATTTGTTTAAATTTTTAAAAATATGTTTGTAATATACTCCAATAGACTGCCCAGTTGAAACATATGAATGTACTCCAAATACTTCAATATACTGCTAAACATTAAAATTTCGAAAACTCGAAATACAATAGCTTTCTATGCAGATACAACAAACACGTTCAAGCTCTGAGCAGTTGATCGGCAATGGAGTCACGCAATGCCACCATTAGAGCTGTCACTTAAAATCGAAAACCGAACCGGAATCGAATCAGAACCGCAAAGAACCTAACCGAACCGTTTGTGAATTATTTAGGTTCTGATTTGAATTTTGGAACCGTGAACATCATTTGTCTGAGTGTGGTTCTTTCATATTATTATCCGGACCGGAACCGGAACCATAACATACAAGTCTGAAGCGGTTCCGAGATTTTTAGACCCGATCCGAACCGGACCGAAGTAGAACCGAACCGCAACCCGTTTATTATTATAATTTATTAATAATAAAAAATTATTATATCGTTATTTTTTTAAAAATCTATCTATAATATCTATACTTACTAGTATGAGTGAAACTGATGCGATTTGATCCAAACCACAATTGCACTCAAAGAGGTTGGTTTGGTACCGAACAAAATCGCATCACACCAAAACTGTGCAGTGTGGTTTGAAATTGGTGCGGTTTGGAGTCGGTTTTTGCGGTACAGTTTCGATTTGTACACTATTATATAATGTATTTTCAATTTTACTCATACATTTTCTTGAAATAATTAAAGTAACTTGTACTTATTGACAATTGTTGGAATATCATGCCATCACGAAAAAAATGATGCGGCACGGTTTTGTCAATTTTGCACCGACAAAAACAGCACTGGAAACTATGTTGTTTTGCGACCAACGAAGCCACTCTACAACCAAACCATTTACTACGGTTAAAATCGGCGCGGTTTAAAATCAGAGCGATATGATGCAATTTTGTGATTTCAGTTTTTAACTTTCAGTGCTACTTACTATATTACACAAAAAAGTAATCTTACTTGGAGTAATGCAAAATTCCTACGCTCGGACCCCGGACTTCGAAGTCCTTGCAAAAAAAACCGAACGGATTTACATTTTCCCTCCGGTTTTTTATTTTTGACCTCCCTAATTCATTTTGCCAAATTTAGTTTTGATTATACTTTAACTGATTGGAACTGGAACGAACCGCATAGAACCGGACCGAACCGTTAGTGGCTGGTTTGGTTTTGGTTCTTGTTGAACCGTAACCAGAACCGTTGACATGACAGTTCTAAAAATTATTCTGGAACCAGAACCGGAACCGGTCAAACCAAATATGGTTTTGGTTCTAATTTAAAGAACTGTTACCTTAGCGGTTCGGTTTACGGTTTTAGTAGAACCAGAACCGAACCAGAACCGTGACAACTCTAGCCACCATCTCATCCACCCCTACTCGAATCCCTCTAACATGGTCTCCACTTGAGGTTTCGTAGTTGTAGATGATGTGTTGGTAAACGCCATAGCTATGAAAAATGAGTTGTTGTAAAAGAGGCTTTATTTGGTTTATCGGTGGTGGTTGTAAAGAAGCTGTTGTAAAGTCAGGTTTATAAAGGGAGCTGTTGGAAACTGAATGCTGAAAATGGAGATCTGTTTGCATAGTCTGTGTTTGCAAAGCTGTTCCAAACAGAGAATCGTTTGACAAAACCGCGGTGGTATTTTGGATCTTTTTTTAAAAAAAAATTGTTTAAATTTTTAAAAATATGTTTGTAATATACTCCAATAGACTGCCCAGTTGAAACATATAAAGGTACTCCAAATACTTCAATATACTGCTAAACATTAAAATTTCGAAAACTCGAAATACAACAGCTTTCTATGCTGATACATCAAACATGTTCAAGCTCTGAGCAGTTGATCGGTAATGGAGTCACGCAACCATCTCATCCACCCCTACTCGAATCCCTCTAACATGGTCTCCACTTGAGGTTTCGTTTATCTGTCCTGATCTTCTTTGAAAGACCGTCGGGTAAATAAATTGCTCGTCTTCATCGCAAGCACGAAAATGAGTGTCTGAGCGGGATGGATGGTTGTGAATGTGTGTATGTGTGTGTGCATGCGAATGTGTGTGTGTGTGTGTGTGTGTGTGTGTGCGTGCGTCTGCGTGTGCGTGTGCGTGTGTTTGTGCCTGTGAATGTGTGTGTGTGCCTGCGAATGTGTGTGTGTGTGCGCGCGCCTGCGAATGTATGTGTGTGTGTGCGCCTGCGAATGTGTGTGTGTGTGTACCTGCGAGTGTGTGTGTGTGTGTTGTGTGTTGTGTGCGAGCGAATGTGTGTGTGTGCCTCCGAATGTGTGTGTGTGTGTGTGCCTGCGAGTGTGTGTGTGTGTGTGTGTGTGTGTGTGTGTGTGTGTGTGTGTGTGTGTCTGCGAGTGTGTGTGTACCTGTGATGTGTGTGTGTGCCTGTGAATGTGTGTGTGGTGTATGTGCCTGTGAATGTGTGTGTGTGTGTGCCTGCGAATGTGTGTGTGTGAATGTGTGTGTGTGTGTGTGTGTGGTGTGTGTGTGTGTTGTGCATGAAAATGTGTGTGTGTCTGTGTGTGTGTGGGCATGCGATTATGTGTGCCTGCGAATGTGTGTGTGTGTGTGTGTGCGCCTGCGAATGTGTGTGTGTGCCTGCGAGTGTGTGTGTGTGTGTGCCTGCGAATGTGTGTGCCTGCGAATGTGTGTGCCTGCGAATGTGTGTGTGTGTGCCCTGCGAATGTTTGTGTGTGTGTGCGCGCCTTCGAATGTTTGTGTGTGTGTGCCTGCGAATGTGTGTATGTGTGTGTGCTTGCGAATATGTGTGTGTGTGCCTGCGAATGTGTGTGTGTGCCTGCGAAATGTGTGTGTGTGCCTGCAAATGTGTGTGTGTGCCTGCATATGTGTGTGTGTGCTGCGTGTGTGTGTGTGTGTGTGTGTGTGTGTGTGTGTGTGTGTGCGCCTGTGAATGTGTGTGTTTCTGTGTGTGAGCCTGCAATGTGTGTGTGTGTGTGCGCGCGCGCACGCTTGCGAGTGTGTGTCTGCGAATGTGTCTACCATGTGAATGTGTGTCTGCGAATGTGTGCCTGCGAATATGTGCATGCGACTGTGTGTCGGCGAATGTGTGCCTGCGAATGTGTGTCTGTGAATGTGTGAATGTGTGCCTGCAAATGTGTGTTGTGCGCGCGTGTGTGTGTGTGTGCGCGCCTGCGTGTGTGTGTGTGTGTGCCTACGAATCTGTGTGTGTGTGTGCCTGCGAATGTGTGTGTGTGTGCCTGCGAATCTCTGTGTGTGTGTGTGCGCCTGTGAATGTGTGTGTGTGCCTGTGAATGGTGTGTGTTGTGTGCCTGCGAGTGTGTGTGTGTGTGCCTGCGAGTGTGTGTGTGGGCATGCGAGTGTGTGTGTGTGTGTGTGTGTGTGTGTGTGTGTGTGTGTGTGTGTGTGTGTGTGCCTAAAACGAGTGTGTGTGTGTGTGCCTGCGAGTGTGTGTGTGTGTGTGTGTGTGGTGTGTGTGTGTGTGTGTGCCTGTGTGTGTGTGTGTGCCTGCGAGTGTGTGTGTGTGCCTGCGAGTGTGTGTGTGTGTGGGTGCCTGCGACTGTGTGTGTGTGCCTGCGAATGTGTGTGTATGTGCGTGTGCCTGCGATTGTGTGCGTGTGCCTGCGAATGTGTGTGTGTGTGTGTGCCTGCGACTGTGTATGTGTGTGTGTGTGCCTGCGACTGTGTGAAAAATGTGTGTGTGTGTGTGTCGGGGACATGTGTGTGTGTGTGCCTGGGACTGTGTGTGTGTGCCTGCGACTGTGTGTGTGTGCCTACGATTGTGTGTGTGTGTGCCTGCGACTCTGTGTGTGTGTGTGTGTGTGTGTGTGTCTGAAATCTGTGACTGTGTGCGTGTGCCTGCGATTGTGTGTGTGTGTGTGTGCGCGCCTGCGACTGTGTGTGTGTGTGTGTTGCCTGCTGTGTGTGTGTGTGTGTGCCAGCGGTTGGTGTGTGTGTGCCTGCGACTGTGTGTGTGTGCCTGCGAGTGTGTGTGTGTGTTCCTGCACTGTGTGTGTGTGTGTGTGCGCGCGCGCGCGCCTGCGAGTGTGTGTGTGTGTGTGCCTGCGAGTGTGTGTGTGTGTGTGTGTGTGTGTGGGCCTGCGAGTGTGTGTGTGTGTGTGTGTGTGTGTGTGTGTATGTGTGTGTGTGTGTGTGCCTGCGAGTGTGTGTGTGTGTGCCTGCGAGTGTATGTGTGTGTGTGCGCGACTTTATTTGTGTGTGCCTGTGATTATGTGTGTGCGTGTGTGCCTGCAGTGTGTGTGGTGTGTGTGCCTGCGAGTGTGTGTGTGCCAGCGACTGTGTGTGTGTGTGTCTGTGTTGTGTGTGCCTGCGAGTGTGTGTGCGCCCGCGAGTGTGTGTGGTGCCCGCGAGTGTGTGTGTGTGTGTGTGCCTGTGAGTGTGTGTGTGTGCGCCTGCGACTGTGTTTGTGTGTGCCTGCGAGTGTGCCTGCGAGTGTGTGTGCGCCTGCGAGTGTGTGTGTGCCTGCGAGTGTGTGTGTGCCTGCGAGTGTGTGTGTGTTCTTGCAAGTGTGTGTGTGCCTGTGAGTGGGCGCGCGTGCCTGCGAGCGTGTGTGTGTGAGTGCCTGCGAGTGTGTGTGCCTGCGACTGTGTGTGTGTTTGTGCGTGCCTGCAGTGTGTGTGTGTGTGTGTGCCTGCGACTGTGTGCGTGCCTGCGAGTGTGTGTATGTGTGTGTGCCTGTGAGTGTGTGTGTGTGTGCCTGCGAGTGGTGTGTGTGTGTGTGTGTGTGTGTGTGTGTGTGTGTGTGTGTGTGTGTGTGTGTGTTGTGTCTGTGTGTGTGTGTGTGTGCCTGTGTGTGTGCCTGCGAATGTGTGTGTGTGCTTGCGAATGTGTGTGTGAAAAAATGTGCCTACGAATGTGTGTGCGTGCTGATGACTGTGTGTGTGTGCGCCTGCGATTGTGTGTGTGTGTGTTCCCGCAAAAGAGTGTGTGTGTGTGTGTGTGCTGCGAGTGTGTGTGTGTGCGCGCGCGCCTGCGATTGTGTGTGTGCAGCCTACGAGTGTGTGTGTGTGTGTGTGTGTGTGTGCGCGCCTGCGAGTGTGTGTGTGTGTGCCTGCGACTGTGTGTGTGTGTGTGGGTGCCTGCGAATGTGTGTGTGTTTGTGTGTGCGCGCGCCTGCGAGTGTGTGTGTGTTGTGTGCGCGCCTGCGAGTGTGTGTGTGCCTGCGAGTGTGTGTGTTTGTGTGTGTGTGTGTGTCTGTGTGTGTGTTGTGTGCCTGCGACTGCGTGTGTGTGTGCCTGCGACTGTAAAGTGTGCGTGCCTGCGATGTGTGTGTGTATGCCTGCGAGTGTGTGTGTGTGTGCCAAAAATATACGAATGTGTGTGTGCGTGCCTGCGACTGTGTGTGTGCCTGCGAGTGTGTGTGTGTGTGTGCATGTGTGTGTGCGTGTGTGTGTGTGCGCCTGTGTGTTTGTGTGTGTGTCTGTGTCTGCGACTGTGTGTGGGTGTGCCTGCGACTGTGTGTGTGTGTGTGCCTGCGAATGTGTGTGCGTGTGCCTGCGAATATATGTGTGTGTGTGCTTGCGATGTGTGTGTGTGCCTGGGAATGTGTGTGTGTGTGGCTGCGAATGTGTGTGTGTGCGCCTGCGAATGTGTGTGCGTGTGTGCTGCGCTGCGAGTGTGTGTGTGTGTGTGTGTGTGTGTGTGTGTGCGCGCCTGCGATGTGTATGTGTGTGTAGTGTGTGGGTGTGCCTGTGAATGTGTGTGTGTCCTAACTGTGTGGGTGTGTGTGTGCCTGCGAATGTGTGTGTGTGGGCCTGCGAATGTGTGCCTGTGAATGTGTGTGTGTGTGTGTTGCGCCGACTGCGAATGTGTCACTGCGAATGTGTGTGTGTGTGCGCGCGCGCCTGCGAATGTGTGACTGCGAATGTGTGTGTGTGTGTGTGTGTGCGCCTGCGACTGCGTGTGTGTGCCTGCGACTGTGTGTGTGTTTTGTCTAAAGGCGACTGTGTGTGTGGTGCCTGCGAATGTGTGTGTGTGCGTGCCTGCGAGTGTGTGTGTGTGTGCCTGCGAATGTGTGTGTGTGTGCCTGCGAGTGTGTGTGTGTGTGCCTGCCTGCGTGTGTGTGTGTGTCTGCGAGTGTGTGTGTGTGTGTGTGTGTGTGTGCCTGCGAGTGTGTGTTGTGTGCCTGCGAATGTGTGGTGTGTGTGGGCCTGTGAATGTGTGTGTGTGCGCCTGTGTGTGTGTGCGCGCGCACGCGCGTGTGCGACTGTGTGTGTGTGTGCCTGCGACAAAAATCTGTGTGTGTGTGGCTGCGATTGTGCGCGCGTGTGTGGCTGCGACTGTGCGTGTGTGTGTGGTGTGTGTGTGCGCAACGCGCGCGATTTGTGTGTGTGGGTGCCTGCGACTGTGCGTGTGGGGGGGGGGAGTGGGTGTGGTGTGCGCGCATGCGACTGTGTGTTTGTGTGTGTGTGCCTGCGACTATGTGTGTGGGCCTGCGACTGTGTGTGTGTGTGCCTAGGACTGTGTGTGCACCTGCGGCTGGTGTGTGTGCCCCTGCGACTGTGTGTGCCTGCGACTGTGTGTGTGTGCCTGCGACTGTGTGTGTGCGCCTGCGACTGTGTGTGTGCGCCTGCGATTGTGTGTGTGTGTGTGCGCGCCTGCGACTGTGTGTGCGCCTGCGACTGTGTAGAAGTGTGCGCCTGCGACTGTGTGTGCCTGCGACTGTGCGTGTGTGCGTGTGAGCGCGTGGATGCGCGTGTGCGCGTGGGCGCGTGGACGCGTGGGTGCGTGCGGGCGCGGGCGGGCGGGCGGGCGGGCGGGCGGCCGGGTATCAAACGCCGGGCGGCGGGGCGGGCGGCTGCGTGCGGGCGTGCGTGCTGCGTGTGCGTGCGGGCGTGCGGGCGTGCGTGCGTGAGTGTGCATGTGTGCAGGGAATGGAACGGAAGTCCGCCGATGCCCCAAAGACAGGAAAAAAATTGTCCGCATGTAACACGTCAAAGATTATCATGTGTTATATATTATTAGACTGTCGTTTTCTGCAAGCACGGTTTTTAAGCATGATTGATTGAAAAAACAAAAGAAACACGAGATAGAACACGAGTGATATAGTCAGAGAAAAAAAGATGCATTTGTGAAAGACCTCCGAAGCTTAGGCATGATCAGGGTCGGACACCAGATTTGGTTTTTGGTCGAAATGAGGGTCTAGTTAGGCCTCCAAGGCCTAGGCTGGGACAAGCCCAGATCTTTTTAGGGCACATGTCCAAACAAACTTTTTCTAGGCCGTGCCTGGTTTTCAAGGACCTTTTGAATACCATTAAACTACATAACTTGAAAGATTAAAAAATAAGGTGATTGTTAACCATAATTTGTTATTGGCTTGTCGCACCCCAAAATCCCCCAACTTTTCGCGCCTTTTCAAAATACGCCTTGTACATGTAATATCAGGAAAAGTGCTCAACACGAAAGTTGTATATATCGACGAGATCTACAACTTTTGTGTTGATCACGTTTCCTTAAAATGCATGTACAATGCGTACTTTGGAAATATGCCCAGATTTTGCGCCTTTTCGAAATACGTCTTGTACATGCAATTTCAGGAAAAGTGTTCAACACAAAAGTTGTAGATCTCGTCGATATCTACAACTTTTGTGTTGAACACTTTCCTGAAATTGCATGTACAAGGCGTATTCCGAAAAGGCGCGAAAAATTGGGAGATTTTGGGGTGCGACTAGTCAATTACGGGTTGCAGTTAACAATCACCTTAAACTACTACATAACATGAAAGAGTAAAAAAGAAAAGGAAGAAAAGGTGAGTATCATTGGACATCTACTAGGAATGCATAAAGCAAGCATTATTTGAAAATTGAAATTAAAGTTTCCTCTTTTTTATATATTTTTTAAAATATTAAACATTGATTTCATATTACTTTTTTTAATTTAAATTTTTGATCATATATTTACATATTAACATTGCATTTATTTAAAAACTAACATAATCTAAAAAGGGCGCTGATATTTAGATATATAATTGAATGTCCCTAAATAAAGCATTTGCAGTCCCAAATGATTTTTAGCCTTTTTAAAAAAACTTAAATTGAAATGAAATATACTCCACTTAGCAATGATCCCATCATTTATTAAGATTACTTCTTTAGAGAACATTATAAAAAAGGAGATCCCTACTAAGATTAGAAACGTTGCAACCTAATATAAGAAAAATCCAATCGTTTACGTTGACTCTGCATAAAATTAAATTTCAGCCTTGTTTGCTGGTTTCACCACGACAATATTTTCCTCCTCTTCTCCGCCGCCACCATTTCATTCTCCGCTTATTGTCGTTGTCCTTTTATCCTTAATCCCACTTCACAACAAATGCCGGCAGATTTTTCCAACTCATCCTGGCGGCAGCGAAGGATCCCGGCGGCGGCGAAAGTATCCAAGAGGCACAAAGAGGCTTTGGAGGAGCTCGGCGGCGTTTTCGAGCATCCAGGCGACGACGAGTGGTTCCGTTCGGGCGTGCAGGCGGAAATCGCAAAATTAGGGCTGGGTGCTGAGGGGCTGCAATTAGGTTATTTTTTTAGGTTACAAATTTGGTATTTTAAAAACTAAGCCATAATCAATTTAGTTGCAAATCAAACCCAATAAAAAGGCAAAATTATTATTCCGTTTTCTAAAATTTGAAGTGTTTTTTGTCCCAAAACTATTTTTTTAGTAAATTTGATCCCCAAACTTATTCTAGCATATGAAATCAATACCCGTTACATTTTAGTCTGGATGTTGAACTAGGAATACAAACTTGATTCAAGACATTGCAGAGGTAGATGTTAATGAAATGCCTCGAGTCATAACCCAAATGCAACGACTGATGCAGAACATGACCTAGAGCTTGTGTGATTGAGACCGTTTCAGAAGTCAATGGATGCATCCAGAAGGCAGAGACGAGACATTTCGGGAAACACGACTTAAGGCACACGGGCGTGTGCCTTTCCGACAGTTCCAGGGCGGTTGCTAGTCGGTTGTTGGTAAAAAGACGTGTTGATTGGGCCACACGCCCAAGACACACGGGCATGTGCCAAGGGTGTGTCAATTTGTTTGGATTGCTATATAAACTCCCGGTCATTCCGTCTTCCGTGCGACAAATTTTGTGGCAATTCTGAAGCAGTCTTTCTGGGGATCGAGCATTCTGTTTTCTGTATTCTAAAATCTTCCCACCCTTTGTAACCACCTCTATTATGAATAATGAAAATTCGACTGCTGCTTCCTGTGGATGCTGCCCATCTTGTGGTGAACCATGTAAATCCGTGTCGACTGCGATTATTTATTTCTGTTTCGTTCTTCATTCTTCTCTCATATCCGTAACAATAGTCACCATTGATGAAAGGGAAGATGTGACCATTGACGAGAAGATTGTGGTGAAGCCGCTATTCAATCACCGAGATGAAGTTGTCCGCAATTTGGAAGGTGGGATTAGAGGACTGACGGAGAGTGCGTACGCGCTCAAGTAGGTTGGTGATGATGCTTTCCTCCTCATGTCTAGCGCTACCGCCGCCGCTCCTTGAAAGAGGTTTCATTTTTGGCATGGGGTAGGCTAGACAGAATTCACATCAAAGTTCCTCAATCCGCCCCGTCTTCTTCCCTCCCCTCCCACCTACTGCCCCTGCCTCAACTAGTTTGAATCATTCTTGTGTTACAACAAGTTGGATTGATCTGCTAGATTTCAGATAGTTTAATTTTTATAGATATCCAATGATAACACAAGTTAAAAAATAATCATATTTTAGTGTTTTAATTTGGAAGGTTAAAATTCAACTTCGGCGAAGTAGGTGAGAATGACGAAATTCATGTATCCAGCTCCAAATTCTCCCTCGTAAAAAAAAAGTGCTATTACTAGCAAATTCAATTGATTTCTAGCAACCTATTACTATTAGCAAACCCTCATTTTTCAATCACTTATATTAGAATTAGAAATGAGTCAAAACGCTACAAATGTTTAGTATGTCCAAAACTCATTTTTCAACACAATATCGTCATTTTCACTCAAATCTTTAAACAAAATATCGTCCGATTTAGAAATATATTTGATTTCTAATTCCTATAAGGGTGTGCTGTATATACGAGTTAAGTGTAGATCTCAACGAGATCTACAACTTTCATGCTGAACATTTTTTGATTTAAAGCAATTTAGACCCCTGATTTGACGCCAGAAAAAAGTCACGCCGAACATATGTTGAGACGCCCGGGATCGGCGTGAGTTTTATCGGGGGCTTAAACGGATTCAAATCGAAAAGTGTTCAACACGAAATTTGTAGATCTCGACGGGATCTACAACTTTCATGTTGAACACTTTTTGATTTGAAGCCGTTTAAGCCCCGATTTGGCCTCCGAAAAAAGACACCAAAATCTTTACGGACGACTCGTTCCGTGTCTTTTTTCGGGCTCAAATTGGATGCCTACATGACTTTAAATCAAAAATGGTCAACATGAAAATTGTAGATGTCGATGAGATCTACAACTTTCATGTTGATCACTTTTTCAAATGAGCAACATTTGAGACTCAAAATTCAAAATGCAAAATTATCAAAAAAATAAGATTGATTTGTTAGTAGTAATTTTTTGATAGAGAAAAAAATACAAAAAATGACCTGATTCTTTTTTTTTTCTGATTTACTAGTAACGAAAGTGGGTTTGTTAATAACAACACCCAAAAAAAACAAACAGGTTCAATTTTCTCCTGCGATTTTCCATTTTTGATCTCCCTCATTCAACATTTCACGCGGCAGAACAAACTGCATCCCAGACAGTGATCTCGAAACAGGGCATCTCCAAAAAAATCATCACGAAAATGAGCCCTGCTTGTGTATCTAGAAAATAACATTACAATTCATTCATCTCAACTGAATGTGATTGTGATTATATATTATTGGAGGTGACATTAGATTTTTTTAAAATGAATGATGAATGGGACACTTAATTATTTTAATGTATGGGTTGCAATTGTTTATTCTAATTAGGAAGATGAAAGATGGAAACATTTTGACTTTAATATTTTTTTGTATAAGTCTTATTTCATTACTCATAATAAATAAAGTTGAATGAATGGAGATCTACTCTTCATTTGAAACAAATGAATACTATTTATAAATAAAGTTGAATGAATACCATTAATTCTTAGTTATCTAAAGGGTATAATTTTTTTGCATTACATGAAAAATATAAAAAAGATGAGATTACATTATCTATTGAATTCTCTAAGAATAAATGTTGGCTATAAAGTGAATAGTTTCCATTTAGGCGCTGTTTGAGAAGTCTTATTTTCACCGGTCAAGTGGTTATGACCGCATGAACCAGAACTTATTAAGATCCGGTTCATGAGGACGTAACCACTTGACCGGTTAAAATAAATAAAGATCTGGTTCATGCGGTCGTAACCGCTTGATCAGTGAAAATAAGTCCTCTCAAATGAAGCCTTGGTCTCAAATGGATAGGATCCTAGAGCGGACTGGATTGGATGTTGTTTCAAACATGTTCTTAGGCTGAGCATAGGGGAGGTTTTAAGAGCGCACTTCAGCAAATATAGCTCGCCCCAAAAAAAACACTTTTTATGTGAAAAATCCTAAACTGTACGTGAAAATGAACGCGAGAGGGGACTCTGACTCGGAAAAGACGGGCTAAGAATAAAGTAGTGCATATGGCGTGGCGGTGGCAGCCATGAACGCGGTGGTTATGAACTATCATTCGTGAATGTCCGATCTCACCTAAAGAGCTTCATTCACTTTTATGTTCAAAACTACTTGTCTTTTTTTTGGTGGCGATCATAACCACTGTCATGCCAGCATATAATGTATAATTGTTTTTGTCCAACTTATTGGAACAAAACCGTCACGCTAAACAGAGCCTAGATCTAGTAAAACTGCCCTGTCCATGTGGTACGGGATGAGATATGAGATAATATAGGAAACGAGATTTTCAAAAAAAAAGTCAGGATACGTTCTTAAAAAATTCAATTATTTAAATATAAGTTCAATTAATATAAAGACATATATATCATTAGCATATTATTTATTTATTTTCATCATTATATCTCGCATTTTATATATTAAATTAAGATAAGAAATATGTGCCACAAAAGCATATCATATCCTAAATAAGAGTCATGCATAAAATTATGTAATCAATTAAATCACACTACTTATCATTTAACATTTTTTTCTTTCAAATGTCTTTCTCCATGTCACCCTCGCAAAACATAATTTTTGGACATTTTTGAACATGCTCAGACGTATTTGGTAATATATGAAAATATTCGTGAGCATCCAATTATTTTTATTAAAAAAATGAATAAATTCCGAGAGATTTTGAAAGTTACTTGGCTCTGATATGTAAGGCCACGGTAAGAATCGCATTTCATAGCCGTCCGCCACCGCTAGCCAGTGATACATCGCTCATCGACGCAGGTCGCATCCTAGCTACCGCGTGGCCGAGAGCAAGACGGATCGATGGCTCATGCTTCTTACGTGTTCTGTCCAAATAACCCACCTACATTTTACCTGTCGGCAGAAGATTTGTTTGGAGAGTTTAGGCTGGCAGCCAAGATGGAGTTCTCAAATGTCAAACATTTCACATTGTGATTGATGAATCTGAACTTGACTTTTTTTCTCTCCATTTGATAAGCAGAGACTTTTAAGGGGTGGGGTGAGCCATTTGATATGCTGTGCCAACATTCAGCCTGCTTAAGGATGGATAATTTCATGGCTGGTTGGTTGATGCAAAAATTTGAATCATTTATGTAAAAACATCCAAATTCGAGGCGTTAAAATCGAACGTAAAATAGAGTACGTGAAAGCCAACATCAATACAAAAACATGGTCAAAGCCGCATATAGAAAAGCAACAACGATCTTGCATCAAAAGAAGTTGGCAAGGGAGAAGACACCGGACCGACTGCTCGCCTAAGAAAGACGAGAAACAAACTTTGTCGAAATTCCTTCTCCACTTCCAAGGAAGATGACTAACAAAGAAATCTTGATATGGAAAAAAATTGGTAAAATTACAAGTTGCCCCTCTGTCTTTTGAAATTACAAAAACCTCCCAAGTAAATATTTCATAACATGAATGCGCAAAATATAATCCCCGAGAGGGGAGCGGAAGGGGGTATTTTGGGCATGCATGTTATGAAATTTCAAGAGATAGAGGAGTAAACTTAAATTTCAATATCTATTAGGACAAGTATTCCTCAAATACACCTTAAACATAAAATGAAAAGAAAAAATGATAGGTAATTTTTTTAAAAAAAAAATTTAATTTCATATTTGTTAATAAAAGACTTGACGTTCTCGAAGAAGGGAGCAAAGAGTCTTTTCAAGGGTCCGTCGAGGGGATGCTGCTTTTGAAGAACACCAAAACTCGAATAAATATGCAGGGAAGTAGAAACATAAGAGAGTGAAGTGCTGTAGGAATAGAAACATCAGAGGACAGTGAAGTGACAAAAAACAAGATCAAATGGAGAAAAATGGTTATGGAAACAAAATGAGATAATGGTAATGCAATTGATACAAGGACCACATAAGGGCTAATGAGTGACCATCATAAGTAAATGTAGAAGCATGGTTGACATCTTTCAGCAATTGAAGGGTCATCGGCTGAAGTGATTGACACGTGTATGGCCTCCAAAGGTATTGCCGTAGCATTCAACTGACGGCGTGATCTTCGACTATATACCTGATATATAAAAAAAACTAACCTCGAGTATTAGCATTATTGGGGACACCGGGTTCTGACAAGGAAGCAAAAACAAGAGTAGAAACCGAGAAAGACCTCAATGCTAGACTCACTGAACTGAGAGTGGAGTCAAGGAAGGGTGCATAGACTAGAAAAAGATAACAATGATTGAGATGAAAACGCATTGAAGAGTAAGAGAACAAATGTCATTCCTTCTAACTACAACGATATCCTAAAAAGATACATTCAATGGAGTTAGTTGATAATTTATCCCAACAAAGATAATGTGAAAAACTTGACAAATACTCGGAGGGATGATTGCTATGGAAGATTCCGAGAAAAAATGGTAAAAAGGAAATCCGGTAATGTAATGTGGAAGAGCAAGATAACACAAAAACAAGATCGCACCATCCAAAATTGAAGATTCAATGTGCATACAAGGACTGTGTGGGCTATTTGACACATGACGAATCTATAGGATGTGGACTTACGATGCTCTAATCCTAAGTACAATGCACGTGAGCACGCGATGAATGTAATGGACCGAAGATGAACCCTAAGGTGAATATGTAGATGAGCACAAGCAGACAATCCAATATACTAATGAGGAATAACCCTAACGCGATGCATATGCGATGACTCAATCATGCAAATATTTTTCGATGTACAATTAATTAAAAAAAATTAATTTTAAAATCTCGTGCAAGTGTCACAATTAATTACAAGTATCACAATGAAAGTAAACAGACAACAATTACAAGTTAATTGAGATTGCAATGAAATTAAAATGCAAAGCGAATGATTTTTGCACGTCAATAAAGAGATACGGAAATCAAATCAATTCAAGCCAAATATTACTAATAATACAAGTTATCCATATAATGCGAAAAGATGAACACTAGAAAGTAAAATCTCACCAAGTAATGGATGCCGGTGGAGGTGGTGGCTGTCCGAAAATGAGAGTACTACTGTGTGGAGGGTTTTGGAGAGAGGTGACTATTTGGTGCACTGGGAGGACTGTTGGGGGCGGGGAAAATGCAGGTATGGTGTTGGGGAAGCGCCAAAGTGGATATATGGAGGAGTATTGTCGTGGAAATAGAGGAGGGCTGGAGAGACATCAGGAAGGTGATTAGGAGTGGATTTGACAATGGAAAGGGGCTGGATAGCAGGGTATAACAGTGGGGTGGTGCTAAATGGTGTGATTTTGGAGCGGGGAGGGGCTAGAATGCTGAAATCGGATAAGAGTAGGGCCAGGTTGCAGCAGAAGGGGTGTTGGAAAGTGTATTTTGGAGTGTAGATGTGAGGGAAGGCAAAGATATGCACTGGGGTGTAAGGGGAGGTGTGGATCTGAGATGGGGAGGGTAGAATACCTGGTAGAGGATGATGATAGTGAGGCGGAAGGAAGTGGTACATAAGGATAGATACTGCGACAGAAGGTGGCGGAACGGAGAAACAGTGAGAATGGCGGAAGGAGGCGTGGTTGGCGGACCAGAGGGGAGCTGGAGATGTGATTGGTAGCTGGAGAGGCGAATGATGGCGGAGGAAGGCAGCGGAAGGGGCGTCGCACCCGTGGAGGAAGAATTCATAGCGTCGCACCGTGGGAGGCTGGGGGAGTTAGGTTAAGAATATCCAACGGCTATGATCGTCTGATGAATATTTTAACATCTCCCAAAATACAAATAAAAAAAACAAAAACATAAAAATGTGAAAAATCGCGACGAACGTGATGGCGGTCTCCGATCGTCCATCCGACGATCCAAAAGTCGCCGATCACGATCAATCTTCCCAACTCAAAAACATTCATTTCCGGTGAATGGAGACTATATGCTCCCAAAATAAGCCAGGGGAAAACTCTCGATCACTCCAGGAAGGAAGTGTCTCCGCATGAGGTCATCATACCGTTGAAGTAGCAGTGACTCCCATGTAAGCAAGCTGCAACTAGGGTGAAGGGTAGGGATATATTGGTAGTTTGTAGAGCTGTAGTGGAGGTCGGGGGTATATGAGAGGCTATCGTGATGGCGGAAACTGAAGTTAGAAGGGAAGGCTAAATACCCAAAACTAGATGGCTCCACGTCTATAGTCAAATCCTCAGCATTGAGAACTGGATGAACACCCGTATTCCTAGTAATATTAGGCTGAAAAAATTTGACTCAGACTCCTCCATGATAGTGTATGGACTTATTCACCTAACATTTAAATTCATAGTTGTCCCCAATAAAAACCTCTCAAATAATATGCAAATCATCCACCTTCTTTGAATATTCATTTTCTCATGTGCTTGCCAGTGCAAGTTTTAAAACGCTTATGATTTAATATAACTTTACGTCGGAATATGACATGCAGATTTTACGTGACAGTGAGAGTTTCTAGAATGGGTGGTTTTAATTGGCAGTTAATTGGGTGGGGTGTAAAAACAATCGTCGAGTGTAGGGCGAACAACCGGAGATACCTAACAAGGACATCAATAACGAGATATAGTGTCGTGGGATGATAAATCTCTCCAAAGGAGTGAGTAATCAGGGGGCTCATCGGGCGGCCAATAAGATATTTCAATACGAAAAGAATCTCCCGAAGGAGTGTCGAAGATCGCGACATAGGGATGTAAATCAGTTGGTTCACCTGGTAGTACATATGCAAATTCATAGTGAATGTGATGATCTAAAAGGATGTGCGAGACAATGACACAAGGATGTAACATCGGGGTCGATTGAACGTCTCATAAAAGAAATAACTCCTCAGGTGGCTCTCCAAAAGTTTCAACGGGGGATCATCAAATTGATTATTCATAGCAGGATGATCCTTGAGATACGTGTCATCGATAATAGTATTGTCCATGTCCTCGAGAGGGGAAAAGACAGCTACTACCAAGTCGACATTATGCTCTCGACCCTCACTCGGGATATGACTCTCCATGACAATATATGGAGGCTCAGATGAACATGCATACAAGGGCGAGTCAATGATCGAAGGAGGGGTAGGGAAGGAACACATCACGATAGGTGCACTAAATCGTCCAGGCTCGTTCTAAGTAGGGGTCATAGGAGATGAGTCAGAATCAAAGGATGGATCACTCATCGGACTTAGTACCTCACTGGGGTGAGATAAATCAGTCTCAGACACCATTTTTATCGTGTATGACAGACCAAGAGTGGTCAAAGTGGCAGCCTCAAAATGGAAGGGACTCATACTGGTGATGTCAAGGTGGTCATCCACTCGACTACCTCTAGTGGATCTCAAGAATCGCTCATAATGAAGAACGAGAGGGAATGTCTGCTCGAGATACCCAAAGTAGTGAAAGGTCAACTTAGCAGGTATCTCAAATCGAAGCCCAGACCTAAATCGGGAAGCGGTCATAGCTGACTCCTCTCGGTTGTCGCTCCTCACTCCTAATTCATCAAACTGATCCTTATACTCAGTGACAGAAGCAGAACCCTGCTGTAGGGAGAATAAATGCTCGAGTAGGCAACTCCGATAGGAAGCAGGTAAATACCTCTGATATAAAATATGCTTCATCTCCACCCAACTAGTGATACGGTGAAGACGTTTTTGCTCACGAGTCATCTCAATGCTAAGATAATATGGTCTCGCATAATCTAGCAATCTAAGTTTCGTAAATTTTACGCGGCACTCACCGAATAACTTAAAATGATCAAGATAATATTTCATGTCCACGAGTCAATAACTAAAGAACTCGAGACTCGATGAGCCGTCAAAAGAAGGGGCAACGGTACGAAACTGACACTCAAGATTTCTCTCAAAACGACGATCCTCACAATAATCATCGTTAAGGTAATCGAGTCGTGTTGAAGGATCAACACGATCCACTCGCGTATAGGGATATGAAGGACGACAATAATCATAATAATCGTCTCTAGCATAGTGGGATCGTGTCGGTGGATCAATACGATCTATGAATGTGGTGTACTGCGATCGAGAATAATCATCATAGCAATGTGAGGATCTCCATGAAGGGGCTCTATGGGAGCCGGTGTAAATGGACTCGGAATACCTAAATAGAGAAGAGGAATAACAGTGATACCTAGCCATGAAGAAACCTATAGACTCTACAACTACATAATAAGCTAAAGCCTGAACCGGGGCTCTAATATAAATTTGACGCAGGACAAATCCATAGGATGTGGACTTACAATGCCCTAACCCTAAATACAATACACGTGAGCACGCAATGAATGTAATAGGCCGAAGATGAACCCTAAGATGAATACGCAGATGAGCACAAGCACGCAATCAGATAGAATAATAAGGGATAACCCTATCGCGATGCACATGCGATGACTCAATCAAGCAAGTATTTTCCGACATACAATTAATTTTAAATCTTGTTCAAACGTCGTAATTAATTACAAATATAGCAATGAAAAAAACATACAACAATTACAAGTTAATTGAGAGTGCACTGAAATTAAAATGCGAAGCGAATAATTTTTGCACGCCAATAAAGAGATACAAAAATCAAATCAATTCAAGCCAAATACTAATAATACAAGTTATCCATATAATGCGAAAAGATGAACACGAGAAAGTAAAACCTCACCAAGTAATGGATGTCAGTGGAGGTGGTGGCTGTCTGGAAATGAGAGTATTGCTGTGTGGAGAGTTTCAGAGAGGGGTGGTGGCTGTTTGGTGGACTGGGAGGGCTGTTGATGGTGGGTAAAATGCAAGTATGGTGTTGGAGAAACGCCGGAGTGGATATATGGAGGAGAAATGTTGTGGAAATAGAGGAGGGTTGGAGATACTTCACGAAGGTGATTAGGAGTGGATTTAGCAATGAAAAGGTGCTGGACAATAGGGTATAACAACGGGGTGGTGCTAAATAGTGTTGATTTTGGAGCTAGGAGGGGTTGGAATGCTCAAATCAGAGAAGAGTAGGGTCGGGCGGTTGCGGGAGGGGTGTTGGAAAATGTATTTTGGAGTGTAGATGTGCGGGAAGGCAGGATATGCAATGGGGGTGTAAAGGGAGGTGTAGATCTTAGGTGGAGAGGTGCGGAATACTTGGTATGGGATGGTAGGAGGCGGAAGGAGGTGGTACAGGTGGCTGGATACGGCGGCAGAAGGTGGCGGAATGGAGAAACGGTATATTGGCGGAAGGAGGCGTGGTCGGCGGACTGCAGGGGCGTTGGAGGCGTGATCGGTGGCCGGAGAGGCAAAGGATGGCAGCGGAAGGCAGCGGAAGAGGCATCGCACCCCCGGAGGAAGAATCCATGGCGTCGCACAGTGGGAGGTTTCCACGTCGCACGGAAGAGATGACCGATCCGGTAATTTTCCAAAACCATAAATCTCGATCCCCTTTTCAGTGCTTACTGGGAGATATATAAAGGGGGGATTTAGGTTAAGAATATCCAACGGCTATGATCGTCTGATGGATATTTTAACATAACTCCCAAAACACAAATAAAAAAATAAAAATGAAATACATAAAAATGTGAAAAATTGCGACGAACACGATAAAGGTATCCGATCGTCCATCCGACGATCCAAAAGTCATTGATCTCCATCACTTTCTCAACTAGATCTGTTCTTGCATTCATCAATCTTGTGTTATTGGGATGTGTGAAGGCAAGAAAACATGTGAAACATACCCTGAGAGGACTCAAAATTTTGAAAATCATTTGAAATATTTACACGGTATTACCGGATATAAAGATATGGACAAAACTATCAAATTGCATTATGATTTCAGAACAGAAGGTTTAAAAAAACATTCAACCATTCATTATGATTCTTAAAAGAGGAACAACAATGTCAGTCTAGAATAGTCGTCATTAGATGTGAAAATAAAGAAAATTGAATTTTGATGCAACTCTAATACGATCTAAACATATGAATGGATTAGAGATAAAGACCAAATAGAAATGAATCCAAATAATGAAACCTTAAATCTCACGATGCTTATCTCCACTCATGTTAGTGAGCATATAAATGAATTCACTTTTTATTTGTTCAAAAGAACATAAAGAGAAACTACAAACCACACATGCTCATGCACCACATTGGACCGGATTAGAATTTCGGATTTGAGATTTAGGGAATAATTGAATTGAATCAAAATTTTTTACAAAATAGTTTCTGACTTTTATAAAAGATTTCAACGTCACATCCATTTCACTTCCCGCAATGTCGAATTTTTATTATTCGCTACTTGCGTCGATTTCTATTTGACGCCGCGTCGAATTCTATTCGCCGCATAGTTGCATCGATTTCTATCGACGCCATGTCAGTTTCTGTTCTTCGGATAGTTGCATTGATTTGTCTCAATGTTGCGTCGACTTCTCTCGACACTACGTCGACTTCTCTGCGTCGATTTTTGTGTTATTCGCAGATCACGACGGAAATTTCTGCACACAGTTTCTCTACGCAATTTGATCGCTTCTGCCTTAATTATTTTACGTTGAAAATAGAACAAAATATATTTTACTTAATATAATCGTTGTATATTGAATACGTGATAACTTCTTGCGGTTTCATGAGACTTTTATATATGAGTTCTCTGAGAACGGATCATTATGCTTCTTCTCTGTCTCTTTTGTTTTTTGCTTGTTGTTTCCGTTTTTCTTGCGATCATCTTCTGTGTTTGCTTCATCAAGTGGGACTTCGGGTGATTTGTGCTTCTTCAGTGTCCGTGCAGATCAATGTTTTCAGGATCTAGTCGGGTGTTGTAACTTGGAGGAGTGAACATCGATTGAAAGAACTGTCGGAGGGTGGTTAAACTTATTTAGGACAGTGATCACACACATTATCCATGTTCAATTCTAAACTATATACTGTTCGAATCTCCTTTATTTCTCATCTCTCTGTTTTACAAGTTTGTATAATCTTGTTTTTCAAGATCTAGTATTGTTATTATTATCTACTGCATTTTTTAAAAATAAAAAAAATATACATTACTTCAAAATATAAATAAAATATTCCAACACATAACACTACAAAGTCAAACGAGATTCCCATAGTTTAGCAATTAAAATATAATAAGAGAACGAATGTCAACTTCATTCACCAAGCGGTCGGGTCAAGGCTCAAGGCCCGTTCCTACGGCCAAGAACTGGGAAATGGGTGGGTGGGGCCAATAAACTGAAAACCGGGTGTGAGTTTAGATAATCGAGTGGGCCATAGGGATCCAATTGTTTTTTCCATAAAAGGAATTCAGTGCGATTCGAACTCAAGACACCTCTAGACGTACCATGGATGGAGACCACCATGCCAGTATATTTCAATAAACTTCAACAAGCAGTCAAGCACCCATTTTGAGGGGAGGCCCTGATAAATAACCCTATATATATAACTTCCCCAATAGAATTTAAAACTATATGCACACACATGTTTTACTATATAAAATTATTTGATCAAACTTAAAACTTATTTTTTCAAACAAAATTCTTATATTTATTGTGTTTCAATTATAACTTAATTCTATATGTAAGAGTCATAATTTTAATAACTTCCGTCTTCCCATCAATAAAAATCAAGAGCCACGATCCCTTCCACGGTTTTTTATTTTCCCAACCGCAACCTTTACCTTTTGTTTTCATCGTCTCGAGTAGAGAGTTCACAGATCGCGATATCCGTAGTTAAGACACACTTTTTCTTGTCGATTGGAGACATCGGTCCCTCTATTTTGATTGCCAAAATCCGTTGTCGACTATTCCCTCCCAGTCATGGAGGTTCTTCGCCACTAGTAGCAATTCTGCTGACGATTTGACAAAGCAAGGTCGATCGACCTACTCCTCCAACAACCGTCTCCTTGCATTTCTAGTTTCATTTTGAGAAAGAGGGTAAGTATTTCCTTTCTCCTTTCTTCCTCTTATAAGTTATAAATGATCTTATGAGGTTCCCCTTCACTTTTCCTCTCCTCCAACAACACCTATTTGTTTCTTTTTTCTGTAGGAAATGTTGATGATAAGCTTTGTTTAACCCTAGGGTAAATAAATTTCTGGATTCCTCTAAATTCAGCGGGCTGTTCTTTTAGAGGTTAAGAGAAGCCCTAATAGTGGAAAAAAAGGATTTTAGATAGTAAATAGGAGGAGGCTTAGTAGAATATCACCATATTATTATTGAAGGCAAAACAAGACCTTACAAGGCTTATATAGAAGCTGAAAAATGACACGAGTCAGAACTACGACAGTAAATACGAGACGACTTGAACAAAAGTACAAAATATAAAATAATACTAAGTTCAACTCTCCCCCTCAAGTCGGACAGAAGATGACGGTCATCCCAAGTTTTTGAATATCATTAGACACGTCACGTCCTAATCTTTTAGTGAATACATTCGTCAGTTGATCTTTGAACTGGACAAACGGTGTGACCACGGTCTTCTTATCCAGGTGATCTTTGATAAAGTGTTGATCAACCTCCACATGCTTTGTCATGTTGTGTTAGACTGGATTATAAGCTATACTAATAGCTGTTTTATTATCACGGAATAAGGAAAATGGACTAGTCCCGAAGAAACCCAGATCCTGTGATACAAAACGTAGTCATAGGCCCTCACAAAGGCCTTGTGACATAGCACGACACTCTGCCTCAACACTGAATCTGGCCACCACATTCTTATTCTTTCTACGCCAGGTCACCAAGTTTCCCCTTACAAAGGAACAGTATCCGGTAGTGGACTTTGTTGGGTACATTGGAAAATGTGTACCAGATTTGAAGAAGCCTCACCCTACTCAATGATATACATCAAGGTGTATTTGATGTGTTTTGAGTTTATGTGTGCAGGTTAAGTAATTGCAGGAAATGCAGAAAAGTTTCTAAGTCCATGTGTCGACACCTAGAGGTGAAGTGTCGACACTTATGAAGGCTTGTGTCGACACCTAGAGAAGCTGTGTCGACACTTGGAGTAATTGTGTCGACACCAGGAAAGACAGAGTCGACACCAGAAGAAAAGTGTCGACACATACAGGCAGTGTCGACACACTGTGAAGAATTGTCAACATAATCTGTGTCGACACTTAGAGGCAGTGTCGACACCCAGAGAAGCTTTGTCGACATCAAATGTGTCGACACCAGGAGGCTGTGTCGACACTCAGCAAGCTTCAACAAAGTTAAAGTACTTGTGTCAACACAAAAGAGATGTGTCGACACTCAGCAAGTTTCAACACATGAAGACATGTGTCGACACAAAGGAGATGTGTCGACACTCAGCAAGTATCAACAACAAAAGAAGATGTGTCGACACAAGGGAGATGTGTCGACACACAGCAGAATTCAGCTAAGTGTTAAAGAAGAAGTACTTGTGTCGACACACTCAATCAGTGTCGACACATTCTACAGAAGGCTTGTGTCGACAACACAGAATCAGTGTCGACACATTCTGAAGAAGCAGTGTCGAGAAGCTGTTACAACAACACAAGAAGTTATGTCGACACCATCAAGGCTAGTGTCGACACTTAGTTCACTTGTGTCGACACTTGGTCTATTTGTGTCGACACATAATGAAGATCAGTCTCGACACTTTCAGACAGAGACAGTATTTTCAAGAAGTGACTGGATGACTTGACAGCTGCCATTTCAACCGGTCAACTGCAACTGTCAGAGCTGTCAGAAGTTCGTTAGAAACCGGATCAGCCGGTTACCTTGGAGGAAGACTATATAAAGGTCTTTCTCCTTCAACAGAAGGGATTGAACACAATTAAAGAATCAATCAATCATCAATCAATCAAGAGATTAAGAAGATCAATACAGATCCAGAGAAAACTGTAAATCAGTATTTTGAAAAAACTTCAGATTTACTTGGAGAGAGAGAACTCCAGTAATTGAAGTCAAAAAAGAGACTTGTTAATCAAATCTCTTAAGAAGCAGATTCTGAACCAGACTGCAAAGTAGGATCCAGATTTAATTCTCCATCCTAAGAAGAAAGTTGCCAGACGGTCTACTTCAAGAAGATCAACTTTACTGAGTTCAGACTCAAGAAGCCTTGAAGAAAGCAAAAACAAAGTTGATCTCAGGAATCAGTGCTATCAAGAACTGATCAAAAAGATTGTCCTCTTCATTCTCTCAAACTGAGTGGTGATCTGAAAACTTTTTATTATCTTTTTGTAGGATCCTAAGGGATCTGAGTTATAAGCCTAAATCTATAAAGGCTGAGGTAGGGATTTTGAGCCTGAGTGTAGGAGAATCAATTCTCTGAGTGTAGGCCTTGTTGAAGGCTGAGGTAGGGCTGTTTAGCCTGAGTGTAGGCCTTGTTGAAGGCTGAGGTAGGGTTGTTTAGCCTGAGTGTAGGTCTTGTTGAAGACTGAGTGCTAGGGCTTTGTGCCTGAGTTGTAGGAGTGGGGACACTCTGAGTTGTAGGAACCTGGTTTGAGGTTCTGAGCTGTAAGATCTGAGTATCTGAGTAGAAGTACAGGAGTTAGGCCGAATCTAGTATACTACTAGATAGGCGATGGGGGAAAGTGGATGTACCCAGACCTTGGTGAACCACTATAAACACTATGTGCACTCTGTGAATGTTTGTTTCTGTGGTTGCTGTGTTGTGATAGCTGTAGAATTGCATTTGCTGCTTAAAGTACAAAACAGTTTGTCTGCCTTTAAAGTAAAAAGAAAAAGTACACATATTCACCCCCCTCTAGGTGGTTAGACACTATTTCTTTCAAGTGGTATCAGAGGTAGGTTACTCTAAAAGGGACTTAACAGTCTGAGTAAGATTCTGTAGGCAGATTCAGAACAAACAAGATTCAAGAAAATGGGTTCTAGTGAGAATCACAAAGAGTTGGGGTCCATGAAATTGCCAATATGTAGAAAAGAGATATTTGGCATATGAAAAGAGAGGGTTAGACTTTTATGGAAGCTTCTGACCCAAGGATATATATTACAGTTAAAGAAGGCCCATATGTGCCAATGAAGATATCCATTCTGGATGCAAATCAGAAAACTCCCAAGGACTTCTCTGAAATGACTAAAGATGAAATTATTCTGGCCACTATGGACAAGAGAGCACAAAATATAATTGTTAGTGTCATTGATGATGCAACATTTCAGAACTTAATTCATTGTAAAACCTCTAAAAAAATGTGGGACACATTAATAGTCTATATGGAGGGCTCAGAGGAAGTAAGACAAGATAGAAAGTCTTTGGTAAATCAGGAATATGAAAGCTTCAGACAATGAAAGTCTGATAGCATTATAGAATGTTACAAGAAGTTCTATAGGATTGTTAATGAGTTGATGTCCTATGGAAGAGAATTCAGTAACTATGAGCTGAATGATAAGTTCTTAAGATCCCTGACTAAGGACTGAGACACCAAGATTTGTGTCATTAGGGAAGTGGTCAAACTAGCTGATATACCTCCTCCAACTTCGTTTGAAAAACTGCTATCTTATGAAATACAGTTAATGGTTAGAAAGGAGGAAGAGAAGAATACTAGAGTGGAGGACAAGGAAAGATCTGTGGCCTTCAAGACTGAAGCCACTAAGAAGTATAGAAGCAAGTCTCCATCTCCACCTCAATTAATTGCTGAGGCTGTCACAGATAATTCAGATAGCAAGAATTCAGATAGCAGTGAAAGTGATGAAAACTTTGTTGCTTTTACTAGGCATTTTCAAAAGTTTCTGAAAAAGAAGCAGTGGAGGTCTAAGCCTTCCACTTCTCAGCCAAAAGATAACTACTATCAGAAAAGGAAGTCATCAAGGAATGACAGAAGCAGGTCCAACCCAAGCAAAGCTACATCTTCAAAAATTGTGTGTTATTGCTGCAATAGACAGAGACATGTAGTGGCTGACTGTCCTGAAAAGAGGAAGGAGTCAGCTGACAAAAAGAAGACTCAGTTTAAGGGCAAAAAGGAAAGGTCCTTTGTTACTAAGAAAGACAAGAGTCTGACAGATCAGTCATCTTCAGAAACAGAATCAGAAGTTGAAGCCTACATTGGATTATTTGCTGAAGAAGAAGAAAATGAGTTCATGCAGCTAATGAACTCAATTTATGAGCATGAAGATCATCAGTGCAAAGGACTGATGGTTTTATCTGAAGGAGACAAGAACCAGGATCAGCCTGGACCAAGTAAGGTACAAAGTTGTTCTTCCAGTTCAATTTATAGTACTGAGTCAGAATCAGATACATCTGCATCAAGTGATGTGAGTGAGTCTGAATCTGAATGAGATATTCATCAGTTAATTGATGAATATAGAGTCTTATTGCAGGCCTTGAAGAAAAGCAAAACCTTGGCCAAAACTCAGGCAAAGGAGATTGCTAGTCTTAAATTGGCTGTTGTTGATTCAGACAAGTTGTTAGATCAGAAACTGAATGAAATAGTCAGACTGAATAACATTACTGTTATTCAGATGAGTACTATTACATTTAAGAATGATCAAATTAGAAATCTAGAGGTTAGACTTCAGAAGGAGAGAGAGATAGTAGCAAGTTTTTCTAAACCTAAATCTGTTTTACCCTTGATAGATGAGTTTGTACCTCAAAAGGGTAAGACTGCATTAGAGTTTAAAAAACCAGGCTGGACTGCTAGGTCCAAATCTAAGGGCAAAGCCCCAGCACAAAGCATAAAGGCTGTTGTAGATACTTCAGCCAGGATAGTACCTAAACAAAGGTACAACAAGTTTGAGTGTTGGTGTTGTGGCAAGATAGACCACTTTGCCTTAGATTGTTGGCACAATTCAAGTGTCAAGGAGAGTAGCAAACTGCCTGCTAGAAGATCTACAGATAGTTTTGTTAAAAGTCAGACTAACCTGCACCAAGGACCCAAGAGTTATTTGGGTTCTAAGGTTAAGTAATTTATTTTGCAGGCGAGTCCAAGTGGCCATGCCCCTATATGGTACTTGGACAGTGGATGTTCCAGACACATGACTGGAACTAGGGGGTTGCTGAAGGACTATACACCTATCAAGGATGACTCTAAAGTTACCTTTGGTGGTTCAGAAAAAGGAATCATCAAAGTCTTTGATAACATTTCTAGTAACCAAATTACTATCACTCAAGTGGCCTATGTGAAGGGTTTGAAACATAACCTCATTAGCATAAGTCAGCTGAGTGATTTAGGATATGACATCTCATTTGTCAAGAATGATTGTCATATCAAAAGGTCAAGTGATCAAAAGATCATTCTGACAGGATATAGGAAGAGAAATGTCTATTGTCTTGACTTTGTATGTGAGAACAATGTTTCTCCTATTTGTGTTGTAGCTGATGAGAAAGTCTCACATTGTGTTAAATGACACAAGAGACTAACTCATCTTAACTATAAGATAATTGGCCAACTCTTTAGCAAAAAGTAAGTGAGTAATGATCCTCAAGTTAAATGTATAAAGGATGGGATATGCTCAGCTTGTCAAAAAGGCAAACAGACCAAATCCACCTTTCATAGCCTTGAGAACAAGGATTCTGTGAGGTGTCTATACCTCTTGCATATGGATCTTTTTGGTCCTATGCCAGTTCACAGTATAGGTAGGAAGGTCTACACATTTGTGGTAGTAGATGACTATTCAAGATATTCCTGGGTGTTCTTCCTAAGGCAAAAATCTGAAATCTCAAGTATCTTATATAGTTTTGTTAAACAAATTCAGAATAAGTTAGACATTACAGTGGTCAAAATCAGAAGTGACCATGACACTGAATTTCAGTCTGAAAGTATGACAAAATGTGAAGAATTTGGAATTTTTCAAGAATTTTCCTCACCAAGAACACCTCAGCAAAATGGTATTGCTGAAAGGAAGAATAGAACATTGATAGAGGCTGGTAGAACCCTATTGAGTGACACTTCTCACCCACAATATTTCTGGGTTGAGTCAGTAAATACTGCTTGTCATGTGATCAATAGGGATACTATCACCAAGAGCCACAAGAAGACCCCCTATGAGATTGTGAAGGACAGAAAACCAAATTTATCCTATTTCAGGATCTTTGGTTGCAAGTGTTATATACTTAATAATAGAAAGTCTTATCTAACCAAGTTTGCTGTCAAATCCCAAGAGGAGATATTTGTTGAGTACAGCAAGAATAGTAAGGCTTATAGGGTCTACAACTTGATTACTCAAGTTGTAGAAGAGTCTGTACATGTAGTTTTTGATGAAGCAAGACACATTAACAGTGAATTGCCAAGTAGTGTTTGCAGTTCTACATGTTTAAATGAGAGGATGGACAAGCTTACCATTACAGAAGGTTCTACTGCAACTCAGCAAGTGGAAAATGGTGGCTGATGTCCAGGGGGAGTACAAGATACTCCTGATGCTGAAGAAGACCAAGAGGTGCAGCATATTGAAGAGGCTGGAGGTGTACAACCTGAAGACAGACTACCTCCAGCAAATAGACACTTAAAGGATCATCCAGCCAATCAGATAATTGGTGATCCAAGACAAGAAGTTCAAACAAGAAGCAGGAATCTGAGTACAGTTCTTTACTCCAGCTTCCTATCCCAAGTGGAACCAAAGAAGTTTGAAGAACTAATTCTAGACCCTCATTGGATTGATGTCATGCAAGAGGAGCTGAATCAGTTCAGGAGGTGCAAGGTCTGGAAGTTTGTTCCTAAACCCAAAGACCACAATATCATTGGAACATAGTGGATCTTTAGGAACAAATTGGATGAGAATGGAATTATCATAAAGAATAAAGCTAAACTTGTTGTAAAGGGATATATGCAGAAAGAAGGTATTGATTTTGATCAAATCTTTGCACCAGCAGCAAGACTGGAGGCTATCAGAATGTTCCTTGCTTATGCAACATATCAAGGGTTTAAGATATTCCAAATGGATGTTAAGTCAGCTTTCCTAAATGGAGATCTAAAGGAAGAAGTATATGTAGAGCAGCCCTCAGATTTTGTTGATTCTCTTAAACCTGATTATGTTTATAAACTTAGGAAGACATTGTATGGGTTGAAACAAGCCCCAAGGGTTTGGTATGAAACCCTGTCTAGTTTCCTCATTGAGAACAAATTCTCAAGGGGGAAAATAGACAAAACTCTATTCCTTAGGGAATCTAAAGGCAAGATTATCCTAGTCCAAATATATGTAGATGACATAATATTTGAATCTACAGAAAGTAGTTTTTGCAAAAAGTTTGCAAAACTTATGCAAGGAAAATTTGAAATGAGTAGTATGGGGAACTTAAGTTCTTCTTGGGTCTCCAAGTTAGACAGACTGATGATGGATTATCCATATGCCAGTCTAAGTTCACCCTAGAGTTAATAAAGAAGTATGGTATGGAATCATCCACTACCATGAGGACTCCTATGAGGTCAAGTGTGTCTCTAAGCAAAGATGATGCAGGGAAACCTGTAGATGAAACTTTGTATAGAGGGATAGTTGACTCCCTTTTATATCTGACTGCTAGTAGACCAGATATCATGTATGCAACATGTGTCTGTGCTAGGTATCAAGCATGCCCTAAAGAATCTCATCTGACTGCAATCAAAAGGATTTTGAGATATCTTAAGGGCACACCATATCTAGGTCTTTGGTACCATAGGAATAGAGATTTTCTACTAACAGGTTATTCAGATGCAGATTTTGCAGGTTGTAAGGAAGATAGAAAGAGTACTACAGGAACCTGTCAATTTCTAGGAGAAAGGCTGGTGTCTTGGAGCAGTAAGAAGCAGACCAGTGTGGTCATCTCCACAGCTGAGTCAGAATATGTTGCTGCAGGAAGTTGCTGTGCACAACTTTTGTGGATACAACATCAGATAGAAGACTATGGTATCCAGGTAAGTAGAACACCTTTGTTTTGTGATTCTACAAGTGTCATTTCTATTGCAAATAATCCTGTCTCACATAGTAGGACTAAGTACATAGAAATTAAATATCATTTTCTTAGAGAACATGTAGAAAAAGAAGACATTTCACTAGAATATGTTAACACAGACAATCAGATTGCTGATATGTTTACTAAGCCCCTAGATGAAACCAAATTCAATAATTTTAAAATTGAATTAGGAATGTTAAACTTACATTAGTTTAAAAAAAAATTGGCTAAGTAAAATGGTGTCGACACAAGGAGTTGTCTGTGTCGACACATAGAAGTGGTGTCGACATTTCAGAGAAATGGTGTCGACACATCTAGACAGTCTGTGTCGACACTTCAGAGAATTAGTGTCGACACATCCAGAGTAGGTGTCGACACATCCAGGGTGATGTCGACACTTAGGATTAACACAGAATTCGTCGAGTGAAGTATCGACTAATCGTCGAGCGCAGATGTTTAGGTGTCGACACATATATTCTGTCGACTATATTTGTGTTGACACATAGTTGTCGAGACATTAGAAGTAAGTGTCGACACATATATTTTGTCGACTATATTTGTGTCGACACATAGTTGTCGAGACATTAGAAGTAAGTGTCGACACTTTTCAACAGTGTCGACACATTTCAAGTATTTTGACGCGCCTTTTCACCTTCGATTTTAGAAAGGTATAAATAGGTTTTCACCATTGTTTGTCGACACGCTCACCATAGTTTCGAGACCAAACTTGTGTGCCGACATCTCTCTTCTCTAAATTCAAAATTTCTCCAAACCCTAATGGTGCCCAAGCTAGAAGAGAACATCAATGAAAGTTATGAGCTCGTGCGACATGCCTTTGATGACGCGGAACCAGAAATCCAAGTTGTTGTAACCCTAGTTGCAGAGACTGGGTTAGAGTATCTAGTTTCAGAGCCAATCAAGATTTGGAAAAAGGAGGTTCTCGAATTCTTTAATGCAGCTACCCTTGATGAAACAGGTCTTAATATTAAATCCAAAGTCCATGGAGTTAAAGTAAAAATCACCCAGAAAAGTCTAAGAAAAGTTCTACATCTATCTAGAACTAAAGAAGAGGAAGATGTACCTGCATCAAGGATAAGGGAGGCACTGCAATGGTGTGGACTTGATTCAAACATGAAGATTGGATCAGTTTTTAATAGGAAAGACATGAACATGCAAGACAAGTTCTTGTCTGAAGTGGTAGACAAGATAATTCTGAGAAAGTCAGGTGGGCATGATCGGATATCAGCTCACATGTTCTGTTTAATGACAAGGATCATTTTCAAATTAAAAACTGATTGGTCAGCAGTAATGTTTGACAAGATAAAAGAAAGTCTGAAGAAGCTCAATCTGGGTAGGATTATGAGTTTGTACTTGGCTGGAAGTATTCCTGAAGTCATGAACCAAGCTGCTGGTTTTAAGATAAAGCACATGAGGAAAATGGACATCAGAATAATCTCTAGATGGGATAGAGTGTTAACTAAAGAAATGCCTACACCAGAGAAGGAAACACCTCAAAAGAAGAAGAAAGTCATAGTGGCTCCTGAATCATCAAGTAGCTCAGAGGAGCAAGTAATTTTTAGTTCTGATGATGGAGAGGCTGGAAATGCTGGACAGTCACCAGCAAGAAATGAAGAAGCACAGAGGCAGGGGGAGCAACCTTCTGCTAGCCCTATCCACCTGAATCCATTCCAGGGGGAGCCTCAACATGTGAAAGAGTCAACTCACTTGGATAGTGAACTGACTACTCAAACCATCCTAGAGGTAATACATGAAGTTAATCAATCTATTTTCAATATTGAGGATGAAGTATTGACTGAATCATTACTTGATGTTGATCAGCAAACTCAGATACATAGTCAACCACAAGATGTTGTCATGGAAGACACATCAGTTGCAGATAATGCTCCTGAGATAAGAGATTCTCCAGTCCCTACTCAACAGGAGTTTACTCTAGAAGAGCTGTTCCCTGATCTATTACAGACTGATTTTGAGGGAGAGAAAACAGCTTTTGAGGGGGAGTCAGCTAGCCTTGAAGGGGAAAATGTCAGGTCACCGGAGGAGACTGCTAGAAATGACACTGAGAAGCAAAGGACACAGGAGGAGCTACCAAAGACTGAGAAGGAATTGCCTCCTAGTCCTAAAGATAGAGTAGACATTGCCAGTACTTCTGCTTCTGAGGATGAGGAAGTTGCTAGAGCTAAGAAGAGAAAGCTCATGGTCTTCAAGAGAAGAAGCCAGAGTTACAAGAAAGCATTGCAAACTGTGGCTCCACAACAAGCTCCAACTGCTGATTATAGTTCATTATTGGTGGCTTTGCAGATCAAGATGGATGAGTAAAGGAAGGCTCTAGAAACTTATATGGATGAAGGACATAAATCCCTTCAATTTGATCTGGCTCAAGACATCAAATCTATAAGATTTGAAGTTAATCAAACTAAGAAAGAAATGACTGATTGTTTCCACAAAGGAGGCAATGCAGTGGTATATATGGCTACTCATCAAGAGAATATAAAGAAACAGGTTGATGATATGACAGTAAAACAAGGATATGTTCTTGAGAATCAGATTAGAATGAATGATAATCTAACTGAATCACATAATGTGATAGTAACTGAAATGCAGAATATTGCAGCTGCTCAGACTGCAGCAAGGACTGCTGCCAAGGGTGAGTTTGACAAGCACTTACAAGAAAGCTTAACTGCTGTTAAAACTGTCATTGAAGATTCTCAAAAGGTTATTACTGAAAAGCTCCAAAAGTTAAAACCTTTTTATAAAGATGGTGTTAACTATCTGAATGCTCAGATCAGATTTCAGAAGGATGATCTTAGGGATCATATAGAAAGAGAAGTCATAAAGGGGGAGAGAGTATTAGTCAAAGCAGGCTCTGACTATGCTAAATGGATTTCAAACAGCATCAAGGCTGCTCTTGGATATCCACCTTTGTGTGATGATGATAATGTTGCTGAATCTGGTATCAATCCTGCTGTTTTTGGAGGTGAGCAAGCTGAAGTGGCTCAAGTGATCTACCCTCCAGCAGATTTTGACATGATACATCAAGAGATACAATCTATGTATAGTCCTCCAGAAAGTGCTCAAAATGTGATCATTGAGAAAGTAGTACAGCCTGTGCCAGAGGCAGTATTAAAAGAGCAAGAGGCAGTATTAAAAGAGCAAGAAGCCCAATTATCCAAGAAGAGGTTCAGAGAACAGACAGAGTTAAGGCCAGATTTTGAGCAGTGGAGCCCAACTTCTAGAAATATTATTCTGACTGCTTGGAAGGCTGCAAAGGATAATTTCCTAGAGAGGGGTAAATGGTACTCTGACCAAGAATGGAGAAAACATGAAGCTAGGCAAGAAGTCATTGTACAGTACAGAAGAAAGGCTAAACTAGTGAAGTTACCTCCTAATGCACAGGAGCCTAGCAAGTATTTCCCTAAGCCTTATCATTATTTTGAGAGACAGAAGATAAGTGCTGAAGAACAGAAGAAGAAAGATCTTAAGGGCAAGAAGCCTGCTGATGACACTGATGCTCCAGTTCAAGCCAAGATTCAATCTGGAAAGGGCATTGTCATCAAGGAGCCAGAGCAGCCATAAAATAGAATTTTCTTAAGTTTACAACTTTGTAATCATTTGCATTAAAATCCATGTAAACTTTTGATTAATGAAACTATTGGAAATTGTAACAAAACAATGTTTAATGTTCAATCTATTACATTGTTATTTTGAGAATATTGTTTATACATGTTTTGATTAGTATTTACCCTGTCATATAATACTGTTATACATCATATTAAGTATTTGTTATGTATGGTGTATATCATTGACTAAGGGTTATGACTTCTCCAAATAGGGGGAGATTGTTGGGTACATTTGGAAATGTGTACCAGATTTGAAGAATCTTCACCCTACTCAATGATATACATCAAGGTGTATTTGATGTGCTTTTAGTTTATGTGTGCAGGTTAAGTAATTGCAGGAAATGCAGAAAAGTTTCTAAGTCCATGTGTCGACACCTAGAGGTGAAGTGTCGACACTTATGAAGGCTTGTGTCGACACCTAGAGAAGCTGTGTCGACACTTGGAGTAATTGTATCGACACCAGGAAAGGCAGAGTCGACACTAGAAGAACAGTGTCGACATATACAAGCAGTGTCGACACACTGTGAAGAATTGTCAACATAATCTGTGTCGACACTTAGAGACAGTGTCGACACCCAGAGAAGCTTTGTCGACATCAAATGTGTCGACACCAGGAGGCTGTGTCGACACTCAGCAAGGTTCAACAAAGTTAAAGTACTTGTGTCAACACAAAAGAGATGTGTCGACACTCAGCAAGTTTCAACACATGAAGGCATGTGTCGACACAAAGGAGATGTGTCGACACTCAATCAAGTATCAACAACAAAAGAAGATGTGTCGACACAAGGGAGATGTGTCGACACACAGCAGAATTCAGCTAAGTGTTAAAGAAGAAGTACTTGTGTCGACACACTCAATCAGTGTCGACACATTCTACAGAAGCCTTGTGTCGACAACACAGAATCAATGTCGACACATTCTAAAGAAGCAGTGTCGAGAAGCTGTTACAACAACAGAAGGAGTTGTGTCGACACCATCAATGCTAGTGTCGACACTTAGTTCACTTGTGTCAACACTTGGTCTATTTGTGTCGACATATAATGAAGATCAGTCTCGACACTTTCAGATAGAGACAGTATTTTCAAGAAGTGACTGGATGACTTGACAGCTGTCATTTCAACCGTTCAACTGCAACTGTTAGAGCTGTCAGAAGTTCGTTAGAAACCGGATCAGCCGATTACCTTGGAGGAAGACTATATAAAGGTCTTTCTCCTTCAACAGAAGGGATTGAACACAATTAAAGAATCAATCAATTATCAATCAATCAGGAGATTAAGAAGATCAATACAGATCCAGAGAAAACTGTAAATCGGTATTTTGAAAAAACTTCAGATTTACTTGGAGAGAGAGAACTCCAGTAATTGAAGTCAAGAAAGAAACTTGTTAATCAAATCTCTTAAGAAGCAGATTCTGAACCAGACTGCAAAGTAGGATCCAGATTTAATTCTTCATCCTAAGAAGGAAGTTGTCAGACGGTATACTTCAAGAAGATCAACTTTACTGAGTTCAGACTCAAGAAACCTTGAAGAAAGCAAAGACAAAGTTGATCGCAGGAATCAGTGCTATCAGGAACTGATCAAGAAGATTGCCCTCTTCATTCTCTCAAACTGAGTGGTGATCTGAAAACTTTTTATTATCTTTTTGTAGGATCCTAAGGGATCTGAGTTGTAAGCTTAAATCTATAAATGCTGAGGTAGAGCTTTTGAGCCTGAGTGTAGAAGAATCAATTCTCTGAGTGTAGGCCTTGTTGAAGGCTGAGATAGGGCTGTTTAGCCTGAGTGTAGCCCTTGTTGAAGGCTGAGGTAGGGCTGTTTAGCCTGAGTGTAGATCTTGTTGAAAACTGAGTGGTAGGGCTTTGTGCCTGAGTTGTAGGAGTGGGGACACTCTGACTTGTAGGAACCTGGTTTGGGGTTCTGAGCTGTAAGATCTGAGGATCTGAGGAGAAGTGCAGAAGTTAGGCTGAATCTAGTATACTACTAGATAGGCGAATGGGGAAAGTGGATGTACCCAGACCTTGGGGAACCACTATAAACACTATGTGCACTCTGTGAATGTTTGTTTCTGTGGTTGCTGTGTTGTGATAGCTGTAGAATTGCATTTGCTGCTTAAAGTACAAAACAGTTTGTCTGTCTTTAAAGTAAAACGAAAAAGTACATCTATTCACCCCCCTCTAGGTGATTAGACATTATTTCTTTCAGACTTGCGGTCATCCTGACATCCAGCCCAGTCAGTATCCATGAATACTTCGATCTTCAAGTGATTATTTTTAGAGAACAAGAGGCCACGACCCGGGGATTTTTTCAAATAACGAAACACATGATATACTGCCTCTTGATATCTGATCTTGGGAGCGAGTATATATGGGCGTATGTGGGATAGGTATACGAGTTTCCCAACCAATCTCTGATAGCGCGAAACATCGGTTTGATCACCATCACCATCTTCTCCAATCCTATGATTTTCTTCCATAGGAGTGTTCGCAGAAACACAGCCAAGCATCCCAGTTTCCTTCAAGAGGTCTAGAATATACTTGCGTTGAGATATAAAAATTCCTTGAGTTGATCTGGCGACCTCAATACCAAAAAAAAGTAACGTGACCTTCTCAAATCTTTCACCTCAAATTCAGCAGATAAGAGGGACTTGAGGTTTGCAATCTCATCTGTGTCGTTTCCAGTTATCAGAATATCATCTACGCAGACAATGAGAACCACAACCCTCTGATCACAACGACGGACAAACATGGTGTGATCAAACTGAGCCTGCTTGTAACCAAATTTGAGCATATCCGTGAGAAAAATTCCAAACCACGCCCTAGGAGATCGTTTTAGGCCGTATAGACATCTCCCTAGGCGAAAGACAAGACCTTCATCTCCTTTTTTTATAAATCCAGGAGGGAATTCCATGTACACCTCCTCATCAAGTTCACCACGGAGAAACATATTCTTCACATCGAGTTTGTGAGGTCCCAGTCCATGCAAGCAGCGCACGAAAGCAACACCCAAATGGAGTCCATTTTTGCCACAGGAGCAAAGATCTCCCGGTAGTCAACTCCTTGGGTTTGAGTGTAATCCTGAGCAACCAAACGAACCCTGTGTTGTTCAACCGTACCGTCCTGGTTCTGCTTAACAGAGAAAACCCACTGTGAACCAATAGCTTTCTTATCAGAAGAAAAGGAAGAAATATCTCATGTGTGATTCTTGTCCAACGCAGACATTTCCTCTTTTATTGTCCGAGTCCACACCGGTATGCTTAAGGCTTCCTGCAACGTTTTAGGAATAATCAAGGAGAGAGAAGAGACAAAGGTCTGATGGCCCAGAGAGAGATGACAGTAAGCCACATGATTAGATATGGAGTGTTGAGTACAAAAAACTTTACCTTTCAGCAGTGCAAGTGAGACATGAAGATCAACAGCATCAGAATATAAGGCTGAAGTGGGCACTGGTAGAGGTGGAACTTTAGTAGCTTGTGTACCTGAGGGACAACGATGATATACATGAGAAAAGGGGGAGACCGGAAGAGAGAGCAAAGGACCGGGTAAGAGAATCGAGGACGGAGGTGGAGTGGAATCAATAACACACGGTGGTGGAGTGACAAAAGGAATAATGGGAAGAGGGACAACATTGGACTCAATATCGCCAGTACTCTCACACTGACGAAGAGAGTGAGTCGAAGGCTGAAAATAGGATTCACCCTCCTTGAAGGTAACATTCATAGTATAAAACGTGCGCCTGGAGGGCGGATGATTACACTAATACCCTTTTGTGGTGGAGAAGTAGCCAAGGAAGACACGCAGGTGGGCCCTAGGATCGAGTTTGTCCCGGTGTGGTTGATGAACGTGGACAAAACAAACATATTCAAAGACGCGAGGGGCCAGATGGGTGGTATGGACAACGATCATGGTGGAGAGACGGGCGATAGGAGTGACATAGCTAAGGATACGAGAGGGTATGTAACATTCGTAAATTGACGCGAAATTAAAATTTAATTTTTAGAGGTCTGATTGCGAGCGGAGTTGATCGAATAATTATCTTGTCGAAGTACGATTTAAATAGGGTTAAACTTGTACGTTAATTGTCAGATTAGATTCAGCTATTGAGTTTGTGCTCGATTCATGTTAAATTATTTGAGCAAGGGCGTAGCACAAATTCTAAGTGTTAAGAGTGTTGTGGGATGACAAGCTAGTAATATTTTGCCAATGTATAGTTCCTCCTAAGTGTTATGTGATGGGGTGCGACCCGTTTCCCTCACCCAAGCGGTTTCTGTGACCGCTCATGTATATCCGCTGTTTTAAAACCCCGTATATTTCCCCAATAGCATAACCCTCCTTCACGCAAATCCACCGCACACTCTCCTGATAGAAGAAGAAGCGTCGCTGGCCCCGTTTCCTTCCCCTCCATCGACCCAGTTGCAAGCTTCGTTTCTGTCACTGAAGGGTCGGCGGCTCCTCCTTGTCAATCACAAGAATCGACCCAGTCCAGTTAGGTTTTGATTGGGAGTTTTCCGCCATTTTTGAAAGCCAGCCGGAACCCTAGACATAACCTTTGATTTTTTCGCGGCGTTTGACTCAGAACAGAAAGTCGTTTAGCGCTTCTCTCGCGTGTTTCTCTAATTTTCCTTGTGTTAGTAAGCATGGAAGGAAAAGATTAGTCACCTTGTGTTTTCTGTCTCCAATTTCAGGAACCTAATCACCTCACTCCTTTCTTCCATAAATTTGATTTGTTTGCGGTGTAGGGATTTTTGGTTTGAGCAAGGTATCAGCCCTTTATCCTAGATACTTTCTCAAATTAGTCAGATCGGATTTTAGGAGGATGGTTATAACTAGTATGCCAACCTGTTAATTAAGGAGTGTATTGAATTTCAGGCTATTAGTGAGTGACGCCATTCAACGCTAGTATGAAGAAGAGATTTTAGAATATCAAATGCAACCAAAACAATTATGTGCCGCGCCTGGTGTACGAGCGTCGCAATACCGCGCTAAGAAATTTTTATTCTTTCTGGTCAGACATATCAAATAGCTTGTATAGTAATGTTCATTATAATTTAGTAAAACCAATATGGGTGTATGAGACTACTATTATCGTTAGAGATTTGTAATGCAAATATTATATAACTAGTATATGCAGTATGTATTTAATTTCTAACATGTCTCAATCAGTTACACTATACAAACAATACATTCACTCACATAGATTTACGAGCAGAAAAAATTAAAGTCAGTAATGTGGGTTCTACTCGTTTAGCCCATTTTGGTGAACCGCCTTAATCACGTGCTTATGTTCGCAAGCAGAGTAGCATTAGATAGAAAATGTTTTGTATGCACGGTAGAGATCTCCTCCCGTGTTTGATAGAGGCGCACTATTTTTCTCATGGGTTGTAGTGCACCCTATGAGTCTCAATGTTTGGGAGATGTTATCCCGATTTAGAAGATTCGAGTATGGGCAATGAGACACTAGAACACTTGAGTTCGTTAGTAGGACTCAGATCGTTAGACTAGTATTGTACGATAAAAGCTACTCTGCCTAGAGCTTTAACGAAGGACAATCATAAGTGATTTTATAACTCAAGTTTAGACCGAACCTTAGAAGCTCCTAGTTAACCAAATAATTCGGAACTTGAGTAAACTGCACACAATATGATTAAGTAGAACAGTTATTTATCATGCTAGTTTATTTTATAATATCATGCATAATACACTAGCATACAGTTTTCTATAGCACAAAGATTATTTTTAAAAGTATGCATACATTTCTTTCAAGATAATTTTAGTGTCACTAGCAGAAATAATTTTTCATACTCTCCTTTTAGGCTGGCCCATTTTTGGGCATGTTTTTATAGGAGGCTCAGGTGGGAAACTGCGGCTAGGATGAGCGTGCTTATGGAGTCGCTCTTATAGTTTGTTTTTCCTTTCAATTATTTTACCTGTAATATCGTACTGTTTAATATTGGACACTCGTAATGTTAATGTTTAAGAGATTTTCTTGTACCAGACATGTTACAGTATTTCAGGTATTCAGTTATTTGGTTAGTTCTTAATCTTTTCTAGTGGTTCTGTGAATTCAACATGTTGAGATACAATTTTACCCTTAGTTGCACTTTTTACTTCCGTTGTAAGTTCATTTTCAGATATTTTCAATTTTACCTGTTATGTACTAATTTAATATTGTTTCTTAGTTTACTGTTTATCGCTGGACCCGACAGGACTGCTGATTTGCTGTTAAACTAGGATAAAGTGTTACAAGGTAGATAGTTGATCTGGTGAGCAGTGGTGAGCACAGCATCACCCCAGTAGGACTTAGGGGGATGCATAGTGACAAGAAGACATCGAGTAACATCAAGTAGGTGTCGGTTTTTTTGTTTGGCAATCTCATTTTGAGTGGTATAAACACAAGTAGTCTGATGGATAATATCATGACTAGCAAGGTAGGAACCAAAGACACCACGATCATCACACTCCTCATTATCACTCTAAAGAACCCGAACAAGTCTATCAAATTGGGTCTGCACCATTTTATGGAAAACTTAAAAACAAGAGAAATCATCACTGTTCTTTTTTAACAGGTACACCCATGTGGTGCGAGAAAAGCAATCAATAAAGGTAAAAAAGTAATGAACGTCAGATAGCGATAACACAGGAGAAGGCCCACAAACATCTGAATGTATTACATCAAAAGGAACACTACTAGGAACAGATAGATGCGATGATGTATGACGCACATGTTTTGACATGTCACAGACATCGCAAACAAAAGTTTTAAGAAAAGAAATAAAAGCAGGAAACAATTTTTGAAGATAAGCAGACGACGAATGTCTAAGACGCAGGTGTCAGCGGTGAACATCATTAGTAGTAACAACAGAGCAGGATAGAGCTGGAGAGGAAAGCTGAGAGTCCAGGTAGCACAGGCTGAAACAATTCCTACCACTGTCAATGTTCCGTTTCGTACTTTGTTTCTGAAAGACACAAGTATCAAGAAAAAAAATTACAGACCAGTTAATGGATCTAGTAATATTGCTAATAGAAAGTAAATTCCGAGGAAAAGAGGGAACATGAAAAACGGTAGGGAGGGAAATAATCGGAGAACAAGAGATATGTCCCTTGCCCGCAATGAAGACAAGCTCCCATTAGCAGGTATGACCTTATCCTTATCAGACAAGGGAATATAGGAAAGAAAACTTGAGGAAGAACCCTTCATGTGGTGGGTAGCAACCGAATCGATCACCCACTCAAAAGAGGAAGCATGAACATCATGAGCACTTGGCATAACAACAGTGGAAAGAGAAGTAGCAGCACCAAAAGGCTGATCTGGTTGAGAGTGAAGCAGGCAACGGAAAACATCCAACTCGTGTGCAGTGAGATAACCTGGAGAGGAATACAATGTCTCATCATTGACATCAGCTGAGTACGCAACATCATGAGACCGAGAACCACCCTGTCTGTGGCCTCCATGTCCAAGTCCACAACCACGACCACTACTAGGAAGGGAAAGGTGAGGGTGAAGTCTGAAGCACATCTTCCGAGGATGTCCCCGTCGACTGCAATAATCACAAGTAGGCACTGAGGAGCCAGAACTAGGAACATAGCTGCGACCCACACTAATCAGGGCAGAACAATCTGAAGAGCAATAACACTGAGGGACTTTCGACGGTTTTCATCCCCAAGAACCATACTGAATGTCTCCCGAAGTGACGAGAGAGGGGAGCGGTGAAGGATATGCGACCGCACCATATCATACTCCATGTTCAGGCCCATGAAGAACACATGAAGACGAACACGGTCCTCCCGTTGTTTCAGCTGAACAACATCCGCAGTATAAGCAGGGGCAAAAGGAGCAAAGTAGTCAAATTTCTGATGTAGAAGCTCGAACTCCGAGAAGAACGACGACACGGTCATCAAGCCTTGTTGCAACTCCAAAATGTGACGGGTAAGCTCATAAATCTGAGTAGAGCTACCAATCTGGGAGTATGTTTCTTGTGCCCGGGCCTAGCCCGTGAGCAGAGTCCATCAACATATAACTCTGATATACCTTGGTGGACATCGTATGTAGGAGCCAGGACACCACAAGGGAGTTGTTAGAGACTCAACACTTCCATGAGGGGTCGGTCTTGAGGGGTTCCGTAATGGTTCCATAGATGTAACCAAACAACTAGTGGTTGCAGATGACATGTTGAGCAGTGTGTGACCACTCGAGATAGTGATAGAGACGATGAGGGGAATAGTAGAGACTTGAGAAGGAAGAGAAGAATTATAGTTAGGATTTGAAAGAAAGAGAGGGAAATACCTGAATATTTCTTTGCTTACCTCTGCAGACCAGCCCTAGAGGTATTTATACCTCTGGGCCAAGAGGGGGCCGGTCGCCCCCTCCCCCCCCCCCTGTGGGCTGGGCTGAACCTGCAGGTTCAACCCCAAGCCGCCGTGGTTTAATTGGGGAGGGCTGAACCTATGTTGCCTCCTTCCGCCGCCGCGCGTATTGCTGACCCGTGAATCGGTCGTTATGCGGGGTCATAACATTCCATCCCTCATTAGCAGACAACTTGTCCTCAAGATGAAAGTCTGGATAAAATTCTCGGAACTCGAGCAAATCAACCCATGTGTTGTGCGTCACCGATAAGTTCTTCCATTTGACGAGAATCTCCTGGCGGTACTCGGTGTCGCGCTTCTTCCATTTGGTAAACAGTACCTCCTCTGCAAGCGGTAGAAGTTCCCCATTGTGGGTTGCTTCAGGCAGGGTAGGACACACTTGTATCGTGTTCCTGATCTTCTTTTTTAGCAAGGATACGTGGAATGTCGGGTTAATACGCGATCCTTTTGGCAGAGCCAATGTATAGGCAATCGTTCCACTCTCTGGATGATTCTGAAGGGCCCGTAATAGCGCAGTGCTAACTTCTGTTTCATTCTCCGAGACACCGAGGTTTGTTTGTATGGTTGAAGCCTAAGGAAGACCTCATCTCCGACTACAAACTCTCGTTCTGTCCTGTATTTATCTGCTTGAACTTTCATTCTGTTTTGAGCGGCCAGGAGGTTTTCACGCAGCAGGGCAAGAGTACGATCCTGATTGCGCAACTCCCAATCAACAACTGGTAGTGTTGTGCCTCCTGGTTCATATGCCCCCAAGGTTGGGGCGGGCCGCCTGTACACAACTTCAAATGGAGTGAGTTTACTTGCAGTGTGGTAGGAGGTGTTGTAGCAGTATTCGGCCCAATGGAGCCAACGGGTCCAAGTTCGGGGTGCATCCATCACAAAACATCATAAGTACGTCTCGACCCACCGACTAAGCACCCTCGTATGTTCGTCCATCTGGGGGGGGGGGGGGGGGGCAGTGCTCATACACAACTGAGTGCCCTGAAGCCGGAATAGCTTACTCCAGAAGTTGCCCACAAACACTGAATCCCGGTTAGAAATGATGGTCTGAGGAATGCTGTGAAGTTGAAATATCTCCCGTACAAATAAATCAGCTACTAACTCCCCCCGTATAGGGATGGTGTAAGGCCAAGAAGTGATTGTATTTGGACAGCTTATCCACTACAACCAGGATAACTGTCTGCCCCTAAGATCTTGGTAGGCCATCAATGAAGTCCATAGAAACCGTGTCCCAAATTTGTCACGGAATCTCCAGAGGAGTAAGCAGACCAGCGGGCGACGTCGTCTCATATTTCTGGCGCTGTCATACCTCGCACTGTTGCACAAATTGTTGAACATCCTTCAGTTAGCCCTTCCAGAACACATTGGCTCGTATCCGCTAAAGAGTGCGGAGAACGCCCGCATGACCCCCTATCGACGATGAATGAAATTCGTGCAACATGGTAATGTAGATTTGGTTTTACATTTATGGCCCGAAATATATTTTTCATCGCACATGCAACAGAGCCCCTTCTTCCTTTTTGGTTGAATTACTATGATGCTTAATCTTTTAATATTGAAACAGAATGTGTGAATGACTGCTTTGATGTGATTGTGATAGAACCAATAGTCTATTTGTCCAAGGTTTACTAAATTTACCATCCTCTACAAATTGTTCTCATACAAACGTGTTAAAGCAAATGTTTTAGAAAGGGTATTCAGTTTTTGAGTGAAATGTGCTTAATCTTTGTCTTAAGGCCCAAAATAGAAGCATTTTTAAGAAGAAAATAGGACTGTAGGAGAGACCTTGCTTAATCTTTGTCTTAAGGCCCAAAATAGAAGCATTTTTAAGAAGAAAACAGGACTATAGGAGAGACCTGAAATTTGGTACGGTAAGTCTCCAGATAATTCTCCACAAACAAAAAATTAGAAAAGTTATAGTAACTTGGTGAGCTTACTACTAAGCTCCTCTCATAATCCAACAAGATCCAACCTTTGTCGATTACTATCTTAAAAGAGACCCAACCCAACTCATACCACCCTGAGAAGTTCTTGGAACCAGCGAGAAGTTTGCCTATCCAAATGCAACAAGGCTATTAAAACATAATTGTGTCATTGAATGTGATTGTACTCAAAATAAATCTCAACTTGGTATAACTAGTAAGTTGGGTCATGATAACATAATTTGACTACAGTTGGCCGGATGATGCTCTAGAAATATCAGGTGGTATTTTTACAAAAATATTGGAACTTGTTTTCAGCCAATATAGAAAATTGGATTAGTTGTTCCTGTATCAGGATGTTCAGTGATCCTGGAGTTTGAGTGATATGTGCTCGCAGTGACCCATCCACGACCTGAATCTGGTACCGGAGTTGCCCCATGTCTCATTTTGGGATTTTAGATGGCTTCAAGATAGCCATTATTTCCTCGTAAACTCTCAAAATTCATGGCAGAAAACACAATTGCTTTTGAAGAACGAGGTGATGATTCTTGATGGAATGATAAAGAAATGTTTACCTGTAATATTTCTTGATGGAATTCAAATCTAGCATTGTTGAGGTCGTCAAAAATTTACAATGGCTACTAAAAATACAGGAGATAGAACTCCAACGAGAGCACCAATGTTGTGTGCCTAGAGTAATCTGACGACGGTTTGTAGTTCGGCATAGTAGAAGATGGAAGAAAGAAACAAGGACTGGGCAAATTAAACTTTATTACTTAAATTCGTGATATCCATCATATAGCTCAGACCACATTATATACCATTACATAAACAATCACCTACTAGCCATTACTCTTACCTATACCTATTACATAACTCACACTGCAAGATGTTGCCTGTGTTTACTAATATACCATTACATAACTCACAATGCAAGATGTTGCCTGTGTTTACTTATTACAGGTGCCAATATTTCAGACACTGCAACATGTGGCCGAGTTATATAGCATGAGAGGATACACTCGTGACATGTGACATGAGTATTCTTATGTTGTGTGACTTTATGTTTATGTAATTCTTCTTTCTTTGCTTGACAAATATCCACAACACACAATAATCTTTGTTCTCCATTAGGAAATAAGTTGTTGAAAGGGAGGGCTACCAAGAGAATCAGGAGGAAAAACAGTTTGAGGGGTCAATAATGGTGAACATTTTAGCTAGGAAAATGCTAGAGGAATTGAAAACCACAAATGAGTGGATGTAAATTCATAATCAAGACATTTGCTTACCGCTTCTCGCAATCCGGGTGCAAAATACAGAGAAAGTGAAGTCCGTCAAAGAACACAATTGGAGGGAACTGCCACTGCCATGTCCAACTTAGCTTTATAAGCATCCAACAGTTCTGGAACTGTATCACTGTACTTGCACACATATTTCTTTAAGAAAGTACTCTCACCCATGTTAAGGAGAGTTGAGAAGCTTATGTTCATGCCTGAGAGTCCACTGGTTGACAATATGTTAAAGACAGCAAACCTGGGTACAATCCTCCTTTCAAAACTATAGCATAAAACAATGGGCACTAATGCCAGGCGAGAGGGTTCCCATTTGAGATTTTCAACAAAGAAGGCCACCACCTTCCTAACCTTCTCCTCGGAGATAAGCAGGAACAAAGGGTTCTTCTTGAAAGCGGAGAGAGTCTCCTCCTGAGACCAGCCTAAACTGCGGTAAAGCTGCAGCTTCCTCTCCCATGTCTGGGGGGCGAGTCCGACGTTCACTTTGATTCCTTGAATGAACAATACGTTCGAAGGATCGAAGCCCATGTCCTCGAGCAACGTCACGGATTTGCTAAATCTGACAGGTTCTTGAGTTAATACCCTAGGCCACAACTTGACGAGCTTGGAGATGTTGGCGCCAGAGACGCCGTGCTCGCGAAGCGTTTCAATGTTGGGCAACATATGCTTCTTGAGATCAAGGCTGAGGATCCAGGTGGATCCTGCAATAGACTTGGCGGCAGCCTTCCTGTCGCCGTCGAGAATGGTCATCAACAGATGTAAGTTAGGACTGAGCTTCCTCTCCAAGCTGTTCTTGAGGATACCGGGATCGTTGGAGAAGAGCTTGGCGATGGAATTTCCGGTGAATCCCGCGGCGACGAACAGATCGAGCTTGGGCTTGATATATTTCTCCGGATGGTAGCTGAAGAGAGCCGGTTGCTTGGCGGCGATGAGTGCGATGTTAGATTTGTCGAATCCGTAACTTGCCAGGATACGGAGGACGGCTTTTTGGCACTTTGCACCCCCCATTTGCACACTTTTGGCACTTTGCACCCCGAATTTTTAAATAAGGCACTTTGCACCCCCCATTTGACATAACTTTGGCACTTTGCACCCTAGGCTAAATTTCAGAGGGGTATTTTTGTCCAAATTTTGCTGAAATGACATATATTAGCATTTTTCACCCCGAATTCTTAAAATTGGCATTTTGCACCACGAAATTTTTCATTGGCGTTTGACACCCTGAATTCCTTACATTGACGTTTTACACCCCGAATTCTTTACGCTGACACTTTGCACCCCGAAATTCGGGGTGCAAAATGCCAATTTTAAGAATTCAGGGTGCAAAATGCTAATATATGTCATTTCAGCAAAATTTGGACAAAAATACCCTCTGAAATTTAGTCTAGGGTGCAAAGTGCCAAAGTTATGGCAAATGGGGGGTGCAAAGTGCCTTATTTAAAAATTCGGGTGCAAAGTGCCAAAAGTGTGCAAATGGGGGTGCAAAGTGCCAAAAAGCCTACGGAGGACGGATTCAGCATTTGCAGTTGTCTTCATTTTGAGCCTAGAGGCGGCCGCAAGTGCAGCCGACGGCGAGAGGCCGCAGGAAGTTTTGAAGAATGATGCGGCGAGGTCCGAGTTCGGAGAGGATGGGCAGGTAGTGAAGGATCTGGAGAAAAGTTCATGGTGAAGGAGGCGTAGAAAGGCACCGGGCGATCTTCGGCCGCCGGCGACCAAGGGGTTTCGAGGGAGAATGGCTAACATAGTAGGAACATATCAAAGCCAGAATGCTCAAAAGAAAACATATTACAAGTGGAAATACTGCTTGTAAGATATTTTAGCAGCATTTACAAATACAACATTTCCACTAGAAAAATTTAGGCGGTTTTGGCTATTCGCATACCATTGTTAATCGCAATCTGAAAATATAATCGCACCCCATTTTATTTCGTGCAGCACCCCGATATTTTTTTGACGCACCTGAAAATATCTCCTACTGATATGCGTGAGACAGCTAATAGAGTAAGATGACGCGAGGAAGATGCTGGAGACAGGAGCAGCTCGACGACGATGAAGACAGAGTGCGGCTTCCGCGAAATGGGGGAGATGAGGTGTGAGTAAAGTTTTAGAAGTTTTTTTTTAAAAAAAATGAGATACAGATAACCATACAAGGAGTGCGGTTAATAATCGCCTATTATAAATGGTTATTTCTAACTCATGAATATTTGTACATCTTAAAAATATATTTGTAACACGATGAATTATTTGTAGTTCAATGTTGAAATTTTAAAACCCACATAGAATGCTCATTTTAAAGAACAAAGACTAAATTATTCTCAAAGCATATTGTAACATAAAGTTATTTCGCAAAAAAAATAAATCAAAATATAGGCTCCGTTTGGGAGGACTTATTTTCACCGGTCAAGCGGTCATGACCGCATGAACCGGGACTTATTTCAAGTCCCGGTTCATGCGGTCATGACCGCTTGACCGTTGAAAATAAGTCTCCCCAAACGAAGCAATAGTCATTATCCGTAAGCCAGAATCAATTAACATATAACTCAAAATCATTTTTTGACTCTTAAAATATAGTCATTATCTGGAACGATTTATTTCTATCTTTATATTCTAATTTCTTATATTCTCGTGTCTTAATTTTGACATTTGTGTGTGTCATGTTTCTATATTATGTCCTTTTATTTTGTATTGTCATTTTGCTTCAATCGTTCCGGATGAAAAATGTTGTAAGAGGAATAAAAGGTATTTAAACCTATGTCGAGAAATGAAAATTAGAAGCAAAAAATTTACCCTACCTTTCCCTCCCTCTATTGGTAGACCAACCACCCCTCTCTCTCCCCCTTCCACTGTAGGAAATCACCGGTCTTGTAGCAGATGCATAATTTCAGTGATTCTTCATTTAGTTGACTTTTCCGATTGTTAAATCAATTTTTGACTCTCAACTTCAAATTTGTCCTCAAGATTCCAAAACTTACAAATAGATGAAGATGTCAAGGCAGGTACCCAACATCTACATGAATTCAACAACAAGCAAAAGCCAATTCATTCCAAATTTAAACATCAGTACTTCAGTCAACATCTACATGAATTCAACAACAAGCAAAAGCCAATTCATTCGAAATTTAAACATCAATACTTCAGTTAATAGCAGCATCCAATTCAGACACTACAAAATAAGAATAATATTTGATTAAAACATTGCGAATAAATGAAAGATATTAATAATAATAATATACAATACTTACATACCTTATGATCAAAATAATCGTGTAATATACTTGATCAAAATAGTTCACACAATTTTTTTTTAATTTCCTTTCTTTGTAGATCACTAATGCTATTATACTTTTTCAAAATTCTTTCCATATCGTTCTCTATATCAACACACTCATTTTGTCCTTTCTTCACTTTAAACTCATGTTTGTCAAGTAGTGTTAATTGTTTCCACTGTTTGTTCACCATCCATAAAGGAAATGTGTTACTCTCTTTGATGTCCATAACATGCTCATGTGCACAAGGTAAGCCAAGTGTATATCTGTTCTTATGTGTACATTTCCCGTGCTCAACATACTCCGGTTTTCTGGTATCTTCTTCCTTTTTGAAACCAAGATTTTCTCCTCCCCCTCCCCCTCCCCCCCCCCCCCCCGCTACTTGCACGTCGTCTGTCATTACTTGGGTTTTAGCTCGAGAATTGCGACAAAACAGCACGACATCACGTCTCCACCAGATTCGACGAACTCTCTGTCGTTTCGAACTGCTCTCTCCAGTTCAATTTATGTCAACCCCCGAATTCCTTTGTCAGGTAGTGCTTCGATGCCAAAATACCTTGGTTTTTTTTCATGTCTAAGGTATAATATACAAATATACACTTTACAGTTCATTTTTGGTCAATTTCAGTTACAATGTTGAGTTTTCTAGTGGTATTTTAGGCTCTGTTTGGTTGGGCTGTTGCTGATGATAAGGTGCTGATGAAAAGTTGTTGATAGAAAAAGTGCTGATTCTGGGAAATGAAGTTTTGTTAAAAAACTGTTTGTGTGAAATGGAGTTTACAAAACTGAGACTTTAAAAAATAGTTTGGAAACAAAACGAAGTTTTGAGTTAGATTTTTTTTTCCACATTTTTTTAATACTAACAATTTAATTTTTTGAAAAAAACAATTTTATTCAAAAAAACATGACTATAATTTCCACTAGATTCAAATTTCTGAAAATCAATATATATATGACTATAATTTCATTCAAGACCGTAACTTGATTCAAATCTCTGCAAAACAATATGTACATGAAAACTATAATTTCATTCAAGACCTTCACATGAAACAGGTTTCACTTTCCAGGTAGAAATACTGATGTGGTGTTCTTCTGGATCTGAGCAGAAATACTGATGGTTCAGCCCAAATACATGCTAGCAATGAAGATCTGAAGGAGATGAGAACCAAAATTTCATCAGCAGAATCGAATAGGAGAAAAGCTGAAAACCTAAGATTGGTCTGGATCAAAGAGGAGGCTGTTGCTTGAAGTGTACTGCCGAGAAAATGGAAGAGGAGAGCTTGGGCTCCCGGATTTAGGGTGTTCCGTTAAAACTGAGGAATGCGGTTGTGTGGAGAAACTCACCTGAAAGTCTGAGAGAAGAGAGCTCGAGAGTGGAAACCACCGGCTAGGGGTCGTCGGAGGTCAAGAAGATGAAAGAGATGGCAGTTTGTGGAGGAGCCGTCGCCAGAAATAAAGATGGAAGAGACGGAGCTCGATTCGTCGGTTGGAGTGGTCGTGAGTTTTGCGGCAACGGGGGATGAAAATCCCTCAAAAATTGGAGCGGAAGAACATGAGGACTAAAGGGCTCGCGGGAAGAAGGCTTGCGGGAAAAATGCTCGTAGGAAGGAGGCTTACCTGGGGGCGGAAGAGGGCGCGATGGGAAGGAGATTTGCCTGGGTTTTAGGAAGAAGGACCGCGAGCAACCCTTTCTCCTTCCATCGCACGCGTCTAGACGCATGGAAAAGCAGTTTTTTATTGCGGACCGGGATAAGTATAAAATAGCTGAACAAAATAAACGGAGTTTTTAAATTAAGCCGCGCCAAACGCAGCTTATTCCCAAAATGCCGGTGCGTTTCCACCGCACCACAAGCCATCAGCCCAACCAAACGCCATCTTAATGTTTTTATTTGTAGTGTTGTTGCTTCAAATGTTGATTACAATCGTTTTTTCTCACTATATTTGTAATGTTGTTGTTAGTTTCAAGTCTTCATGTTGTTGATGTTTCCAGTTGTGTATTTGTTTTTTATGCACCCCATCCCCTCAATTTGTAAGAATTACGGGCTGCAATTAGCCGGAATTTCTTGACCATCATAAAGTTAGTGGGAAGTTATGGGGGGAAACCACTGCATGCGCGATTCACACACCTGATCTGCACCCGATCGACGCACTAACCGCTGCCACACCACCCGACGGACGACCGTCGGGAGGCCACCTGTCGTCGGGCCCTTGACCGGCCTACCATGGTTGCGCGCCCATGGCGAGCGGACACAAGGTCCGAGCAGCTGGCCTCTCCGGCCGCCTGCCCTTGGCCTCCCACTCACGGCGCGTGGTCGCGGGGACCGCGTGGCCGACCTCCCCGGCTGGCCTAACTTGGTCGCGCGCCCACGCGGAGCGGTCGCGAGGGCCCCGTGGTCGGCCTCTACGGCCAGCCGCCATTGGCATGCGCCCGCGATGCGCGACCGACCTCTCCTGCCGGCCACCTTTGGCTGCGCGCCTGCGACACGCAGTCAAGCGACCAACCTCTCTGGCCGCCCGCCCTTGGCCGCACCCCCGCGAAGCGCGGCATATGGATTCCGTAGCGGGCCTTCCCCGACCGGTCCTACCACCGAACTTCCCTCGTCGGCCAGCTCCTGCCACCGATCAGCTCCTCTTCATCGTCCGATCATCCCCACACGATCTCCACCATCTGGGTAACCACTCGCGTAACTACTAAAATATACACAGTAAAAATATTAAAATATACGCTCATAAAACTATAGTAAATTGGCTGGATACAAATAGTCATAATTATATCGGTCTGCGCATAGTACAAATATAAAAATATACACGCATAAAACTATACTAAATTGGTCTGCAAATAGTAATTAGAATGGTTACAGTCTGCGGATAGCCGTGTAACCACCGTTACCACCCAAGAGGCCTATAAATAGGACCTCAGACTCTCTTTTATTTCGACTTTTTCTCCTCTTCTCCCCCCTACGTGTCAGAGCTCTCTTGAAATCTTCTTCGCTTTCTTCGAAGATCTTTGAGCGCATTGAAGATCCTCTGAAGGCCACCGTTCTCCTTCGTGCAAAGCATTCCACAGACCCCGCAACTAGCACTCGGCGCGTGCATTACACTCAGTGCCCGCAGCATGCTTAGAGTTCAACATCCACCAGGAACCGCCAGCATTCTCTGCTCCAGCCTCATAGCGCAAGAAGAAACCCACCGAGACTCCAAAACGCGTGCTCTCCACCGCAATTGAAGATAAAATATTTAGCTTCGCAAGCGGTGGTCTGTCACCCTCCGAAGACACTTCTCTCTCTGTCCCCCAAAGTTGTAATGAGGAGCGGATTGTCGCCCTCGGTTCCTTTTAAAAGCTCTGTACAACCAACAACAAATAGTGAGTTTAGTCGGCACATCCCCGGCCGCGTAGTTTTTCACCCATTTTTGGGTTTTTCACATAAAAAAAAACCTTCTTGCCTACTATTTTTTCTCTCTGTAACTGTTTGCATGTTCGACCGCTTAGAAATTAAGACGGTCCAATTTTGGCCTGTCTACCAGGAGTCTCGAATTACGCGCAATAGTTCTACCTGTAATGTTGTTGTTTTCAGTTATAATTTTTTATGTTCTAGTTGTAACGTTATTGTTTCCAATTGTAAATTTCGTGTTCCAGCCATAATATTATTTTTTCCAATTGTAAAATTTCATGTTCCAGTCATAATATTAATTTTTCTAGTTATGATCATGATTAATCTAGTTATAATTTGGTCAATGACTGCTAGCTGATTGCAGTCTGAATTCAATTACCTTTACATCAGATGTGTTGGTAAAAGTTAAAACATTCAAAAAAACATAACATTTGGTGGATGTTCTCTCCGAAGACTCAAAAAATGCCCTCCATAATATTGGTGTTCTTCCTTTGTTGAATATGCCAGATATTTAACAAAATATTCCTCTTCTATTTATATTTTGAGATCGTATTCTGCAAAGAGAAATACATTTATATTAGACTGACAGTTGATCAAATTGCACTTATTTTGGGTCTTCTAAACTACGAAAGGGAATTTCATTTTGAGAGAACTTCTCTTATGAACTGCATGCACAAGGATTTTGTGCAGAGGCTAGCTGACCTTACAGCTGAAGAGAGCACACCCATCTTAGAGCTTAGGAGAGTTAATGTCTTGATCAAGTATGTATTGACTGTTTTAGTCTTCCCTTTGAAAGGACTGAAAAAAAACATGTGTAATGGATTTCCAATAGTTGGAGGAGTTTGGAGAGCTCAATTGACAAAAGGTCATACATATTCCTTCATTCTCATATTGCTTCTATGAGTCAGGTTGCTACTAGTGAGGGGGTAACAGGTTTGGGTTATCTCAAAAGGTGTTCTGTCATCTTAGTGGTAAGAAATAAACACGTATTATTTAATTTCGTAAAATAAAATGTCATTTTAATTACTCATGTATATCTCCTGTCGTAGGTTTGATTTTTTGAGCATACATCTATAGCAGTGACATCCACTGAGTTAGCAAGAGCTCGCTTGTATCGACGGTCTTTGAAACTCACCCTAATTGCTAAGTAATGTTCAAAACTACATGCTAAGCTGTCTAAGTTTGACGTCGTAAGTATTACGTTATTATTTGTTGCATTAATTTATCCACAAACACGTAACATAAAATGTTTTTTTGGTATGTAGGTTAGAAGGACTTTTGTATACATATCAGTGGAGGAACATGAGTTGCTAGGAGTAGATGGTGAGGAGTCATTAGAGTTTGAGGACAACCACAAGAGGAATGATAGGAGGAGTGGGGAGGAGAAGAAGAGAGTAAGGGAGGAGAAGAGGGAGAAGGAGGATAAAAGGGAGGAGAAGAGGGAGAAGGAAGATAAGAAGAGGGTAAGGGAGGAGGAGAAGAAGGTAAATAAGGAGAAGAAGAGGGAGGAGAAGGAGATTTGGAAGGAAAAGGAGAGGGGGGAGAAGGAGAAGAAGAGAGAGGAGAAGGAGAAGTATGAGGAGAGGTTTAGAGTGTATGTAGATGAAGCGGTCGGGCAGCTGAAAAACTTTATTCATGAAAAGTTTGAAGCTTTTGCAGCCCTGATAGGGGACAATAAACCATATGCCAGCCAATATTATCATGCAACAACATCTCCACCACCACCGCCAAATGTAACTGGTACGAATGAGAGGGAGGACGGGCATGAGAAGCTGATAAGTGCAATAATTCCTTTTAAAATTGGTGCTGAAATTGTTCCCAAGAAAAGGGAAAGCTTTAGAACAGTAAATACAGTAAAGAAGAAGTAGGTCAGGATAGATACCTGTCGGGTTGAGCCGTACCATTACCCCAGAAGGGTTGATCTTGCTCCCATAGATAGAGAGTTAATAAATTTCATCTTGGGTCGATATCCTGTTGGGTATGTAATTTGTTTTTTGCTTAATAGTCTTTATGTATTATTAAAATTTAAAACATGTCTTTGTTTTTGCAGCAACGTAATTGTGATCGAAAGTGATAATATTTATATTCATCGATCAAGTATTAATGATATTTTAGGGGATGAGTGAGCGCAACAGACATCTAGATGCATATGTCTATGTTCTTAACAGTCTTAAAACAAGATGGCTAAATGACATGATTAATTTCTTGTTTGTATCTTCAAATCATGCGGTAGTGAAATTTCTTTTAAAAGTATATTTAACATTCATTCAGATGTATTTACATCTCTTCTTATTTTTTTTATCATGCAGTATTTTAAAAATATAGCACCGCAAGTATACAACCGGTTGAGCACATTACCTGACAATTAGTTGTCGCTGCCGATGTACTCCTAATGTGCTGTCATGTTGGCAGCCATTAGGTTAGGTTGGTTTGTAATTTGAAAGAGAGGTTGTGAGATTTCTATGACTCACAACCTAGTGCCATGCATCAGTCATCCATTGATGAGCATGTATATTACTCTCTTTTTTTAATTTATGTTGGCATAATTATGTGTCTGATTACATTGCAGATTACATTAACTGACTTGCATTGAAGATTACATTCATTTATGAATATATACCTGATGTTGTTCCAGCCGATATCACAAATTGGCTAGTCAACATAGTTGAATGCATCCTCACCCAGGAAAATGGCAACGACAGTAAAATTTGTCATGAAGTATATGCAGTTGAGCTTGAAGAAAGAAAAAGTGGATTGGAAGAACCATAGGAGTTGCAATCAAATATATCGTGATTTAGGGCAAAAATAGTTGTAGAATCCTTTCAAACCTTCCTTACCCCTCTACTTAGGGAAAATGGTTTAATTGTTTAAGAAATTGGTGAACATTGACTGAGAATTGGCTGTTATGTCATGTTATATTGTTATGTTGTGTACAACAAATTAATGTTATTTTGCTATCAGTTATTTTATTTCTATTTTGTTGTGTTAGGAACCAAAATCAGCTGTGTTACGATGTCTTCCTGTGTTATCAACTTTGTTATTGCTGTCAGCTGTATTTGTGTTGTGCTATGTTATGTACTGTGCTATGTGTTGTAATGTTTTATTCAATATTGATGTATTTGTGTTCAGGCTTATAAACCCAACATGCTTGTTATTCAATATTACTATATATGTGTTCAATATTGTTGACTGTCATTAATATTATTGTATTGGTGTTTTACTCAAGTACTGTTTTATTTCTTGTAATCATATTTAGAATGTATATGGTCTAACAAAACTGGCACACCTTGCAATGGAGTTAAGCCTATAGTTCCAGTCAAAATGACACGTCAACATGGAGAATTCTGCTCATTAGCAATAAAAATAATGGCACACTGTCTTCTACTAATAATGTTTTACTTGTTCCTTAAAATGGCAGTTTGCCCACAAATCCTTAATTCAAGCTCATTGGTTCCCACAGTTTTAAAACTTCTATACCGATCTCAAATCGTGATGAAAAGCTTGTGGTACATGCTAATAAGAGAAGTAATGAGGCTAAGCGATCTCCCGTCGTGGAAAAGACTGTGTTACAATCTAGAAACCGTGTGAAGCCAACGTGACAGATATATCAACTGGAGGAGTTGTTGAAGATCAACCACATCAACTAGATCTTGGCAGCCATATCGACTAGATCTTGACAACCATATCAACTAGAGCTCTAGTCAATATCAATTTGAACTGGCAGCCTTGTCGACTAGAGCTCTAGTCGATATCGATTGGAACTGGTAGCCTTGTCGACTAGAGCTTGCGTTGACAACAGGTACGAAGCTTCTGGTCATCTGTTGTTCGCCCATTTTGTGTCATCTCCCTGCAAGTTTCAACAACGCTTCAACTGCATATAAATCTCAACACAACATGATTCTCATTACATAGTGGATACTTATTTACTTAGACATGCATATGATTCACCATTTAAAAACATCTGGAATTGTGAGAAAATTGAAAGTTATGTCCTCAAATACTCCGTTGTTTAGGTTCAAGCATAAATAAGTCATACCAATTAGAGTTTAGTCTCTCTCAAGAGACAAATTTTCTATGAAGCTGTATATTTTGGGTTTTGTATTTACGTCATCCATGATAGAAGTTTTTTCCTTTAGAATCATCTAGGCCCTCTGCAAAAAAGGAAAAGAGTTACTAAAAGTCGTACAAAAAAAGAATGCAAAAGGTATTACCAAAAAGTATATCTTTATTTCTAAAAAAACAATTTACAAGAGTATTACTTTTCCTCTTTGTTGGTTTCTCTCAAAAACTTTTAGCCTAGTTATTTGATAGCTCCTTATGTCGCATTACTGGTGGATCCCATACAATTCCCTTGTTCTTTTCATTCTCATCAATTAAACCTGTTTTCATCTTCTCGTCATCATCTACCATGTCATCTGCCCTATTAGCAATGCTATTCATGACACTTAATACACACTCCTTGATAATCTTGCAATCTTCTACTCGACGGGAAAGGTCATAAGTGAACCACGTCATAGGCTATAATTTCAATTGTAAATCAAAAGCGTAGCTAGAAAATATCATATATTGAAGGTTTTCAATTCCTAACTTGAACGAAAGTAGATCTATAAAAGAGGACAAAGATGACATATTCACATTGTCAAAATTATCAACTCTTGTTTCTCGTATGTTTGTTGCATGATTTATTAGGGGTTTTTGCGTTTCAGTCTGATTCAAGGTTGTAGATGTCAGATGTCGGGTTCATGTCGGTTTGGGTTTGAAATGTCGTATTTCGGATTGTGGGAGATATATCGGGGGTATTTTACAATATCGGATTTTAATATTTAAATAAAGATTACATTATTTATAAACATATTGTTTACAAATAAGTAAAAATGTACAGACAAATAACTATAGCAATGTATAGACAAATAAGTATTTATAATATTTTCTTTGAAATAATTTTGAAAAATAAAGGAGAAGCCCGTGTAATTATGTAAAGTTTGAGGAGAGTTTTTCTTAGCACATGAGAAACAAAAATCACTGTAGGTTTACACAAGGAAAGTTATAAACTTAGCTATTACAAGAAAGAAACATAATTATAGCATAACCACTCCGCCAGAGCGACTCTCCCGTAAAATTAAGGGTCGAGCGAGAAATGACGAATGCGTGAAATGGACTCGTGAAATAGAAAAATATGGGTCCGTGAACTTTGTTTTTTTATATATTAAATATAATAACCGAAATATCGGGTTAGAGTAGTACTGCACATAAAAACCGGTCCCAACCGGTCCAGTTGGTTGGGATCGGACCGGTCGGGACCGGACAGGGACCGGTCCCAGTTAGGACCGGTCCGGTCCAGTGGTCCTTGGCAGTCCCCCCTTTAAGGGTAAAAACCGGTCCCGGACCGGGACCGATTTCGGGACCGGTCGGGACCGTAAAAGAGCCTAACAGCTCTTTTATAATTTATAGTTTTATTAATAAAAAATATATATATTTTTTAATTTAAATCTTATAACCCCCCCTCATATTCGTGTTAAATGGTTTCCTCCTCCACCATGCCGGCGTCCTCCTCAGCGTCCGTCGATCATGAGATCGTTGAGCACCGGCATAAATCGGCGGTATGAGATAACTTCGATAAAGTGCGGATCGGCGGCTAAATTAAGACGAAGTGCAAACTTTGTGCGAAGCTTATGGCCGCTAACAGTAGCAACACAACGCTCGCCTAACACAACAAATTGTGTCTTTCCAAACAAGCCCCGTCGGAGGCCAACTAAGCTCAAATTTCGACGACCGGACACATTTGGACGTATGACCAAGCTCGGCAACGGGAGCGACAAATGGAGAATGTCATCAAAAGCGGACTTCCGTTCAACCACTACGACAACGACGAAATGACGTCTTACATATACGAAGCACTCCAACCAAAATATCATCAGGTAAGTCGTACTACAACTCGACGTGATGCTTTACAAGCTTACCTGCAATCAAAATTATATTTACAAAATTATTTTGAAACATTCGACGGTCGAGTTAGTTTAACGAGCGACGTTTGGACTAGCGGTTTAGTTGAAGGACTTTCTTATATTTGCATAACTTGTCACTGGGTCGATCCCGATAGTTGAGAATTAAATAAACGTATAATTTGTTTTGAAGGTTTTGAATATCCGCACACCGGTAAAGCTATTTATCAGGTGATTATTAAATGTATTAGAGATTTTAAAATAAAAGATAAAATTTTAAGTATTTCGTTTGATAACGCCTCGAATAATGATATGACTATTAAATATTTGATTGATGATCTGGAACCTATGCTAGATGATATTTTTTTCATACACGTTGCGTATGTCATGTTCTTAATTTAATTGTGCAAGATAGTTTAACTTTTATGAAAAATTATGTTATTAAAATACATACTATGTTACGAGTTATTTATAGTTAAAAACGACGAAAACAAGATTTCAAAAAATTTGTTATAGCACAGGGTAAAAAAAATTTGGGTCCATCTTATGATATGTCGGTACGATGGAATTCCACGTACAAAATGTTAAAGAGGGCTTTGTCACAAAAATTATTATTGATAGAATTTTATATTAGTGTAGAAGAATCACATGATTTAGATGCGTCAGATTGACCTATAATCGAAGATTACGTAAATTTATTAGAAAGTTTTTATCGGACAACAACTATTTTATCTGGAGTTTATTATCCTACTAGCTCGCTTGTTATTGGAAATTTTTTATTAATTACTGAAACGTTTAAAACTTACAAAATTAACCCAATGTGACGTCCGTTAATATTATTAATGGAGGCAAAGTTTTTAAAATATTATACGCATATGTCACCTATGTTTTCTTGTGCTGCGACTTTAAACCCTTTAATGGGTGTAGACGGGGTTGAAAATTTTATAGAGGAAATTAATCGAAATTTAGAGTTAAACGAATCTTCTAATGATTTTCACAACGTTAGTGTTTCAAAATTTAATTCTGATTTTACTCGCCTATATAATTATTACCATCATCTATATGGATTGCGACCTCGTGAGGAATCCACTGCCCCTCGAACAAAAGATATTTTAAAAAATAGATTTTTAGAATTAACTTTGAAGAAAAAACAACGAACTTCGAGTACTTTAAATGAATTAGGTTTATATAGCAAAACACAGTTTCAAAATTTTATAACCGCGTACGAAATAGAAAATTTTGATATTTTAAAATGATGGAAAATTAAATCTAATAATTATCCTATTTTGGCCTTAATGGCCCGTGATTTACTAACCATCCAAGCTAGTACGGTAGCTTCGGAGTCTGCGTTTTTTTTGAGTGGCAGGATTCTGAACGAGCGAATGAGCCGTTTGACCGAAGAATCTTTGGAGATTTGCATTTGCTACAAGGACCATTTGGACGCTTTGAGGATTAGACAACACGTCTCGTCAATTGAAGACAGTGAGTCTGAAGTTGAAGACGAGCTTAATAACTTAAATTTTGGGAGCGCCGCAGAATAATGACGTTGAAGTTGAAGACGAGTTCAAAATCAAAAGCGACTCCGGAGTTGAAGACGAGTCCAAGGCTCAACTCCAAATTTTGAATTTGTATTTTGTATTATAATTTCAAATTTAATAAAAATGTTTGTATTTTGATTTTGTATTATAATTTGTAATTTGTATTTTGATTTTGTAGTTTTATTTCAAATTTAATAAAAAAATTTATTTACTTTGCAATTTTGCATTTCAAATTATTACATGTTATTTAATTAAATTATTAAAAACGAAATATAATAATATATAATAAAAATAATTAAAATAATTAATTTAATTAATCGGTCCCAGTCTGGGACCGGTTAGGACCGGTCCTTTCGGTCCCAGGCGGTCCCGATTTTCAAAGGAAAAATCGGTCCCGGACCGGGACCGGTTTGGGCAGGACCGGTCCTGCCCAGGACCGGTCCCGGACCGGGACTGGGGTCTTTATGTGCAGTACTGGGTTAGAGATATATCGATATATCGAGATATATCACCGTTTTTTTACAAAACGATATTTTTGTCAAACAAATCGGTTTCGTTGCGGTTTGCACCCAAAATCTTTATGTCGGCCGACATGTCGGACATGTCGGCCGATATCTACAACACTGGTCTGATTTGTTACAGCTTGGGAGAGAATGAGTCAGAAGAGCACCTATTACAGATGAAGAATGAGAAAAAAAAGATTCCAAAAAGTGAGTCGAAAGAACACCTGCTTGCGAGTATTGTCAAACCTAAGCTGAGAAAATGTTAGGAAGAACAACGGGAGTGAGCGACAGGAACATGAACAAGCATGAGCTGTGCGGTAATGACAAAGTTGAGTTGAGCGAGCTAAAACCCTATAAATGTCAGACGGCGTGGAGCGAGGAGTGGGGGGAAAGAAGGAAATTTCCAGTTTCAAAAAAAAAGAAAGGCGGACCCAATCACTTAAAGGCTATTTAAACTCGTGCAGTAGCGAGGTCATCCAGCGCACCAAATTTTTTTTCCTCTTCAACAGTGTATACTATGCATTCTCAGTATATACTACTTGATTTAACGATTTCTTCGCGGAGATCAAAATTCTCCTTGTTTTCACTTTGCTGGACGATTTCTAGAGATCCAGAGCTCTAATCACCCATCTTTGTCAAAGATCTTGAGCCATGAGGAAAGTTTCCGTAAAATTTTAGTCTAATCGCAGGACTTTCGAAGTTACTATCCGTCTCGCTCAAGCTGCTCATAGAATATCGCCTCAAAATTGACGGGAGAAAGATCAATCGAACGGCGGAAAATGATAATCAGAGAGACTTGATATTGGCTATTCAATTGACCCGTGCAACACATATAACAACAAAACTCTTAGGGTCGGTTCGTTTGAATGAAATTGAGATCCTAGAATTGTAATTAAAGATTAATTACAAATCTTTTGCTCGCTTGAATGTTGAAATTAAAATTCTAATGATTTCCATGAAATTCATTTTTAATTGAAGTCAATCTTTTCCAATCTACATTAGAACTAGATAATTTTGGTTGTGGTGCGTTTTTGCACGGTCACAATTTTTTGCCTTGACACTTTTTCGTCCGAGCGCGCGCTTTTTCACCCGACTTGCATTTTTCGCATGTGCACGTGAATTTTTCACCAAGGCATGCTTTTTCGCCTGACGCACTATTTTTTCCCATGAACGCCAGTTTTTTATCCTAGCACACAATGTTTTGCCATGTTGAGCGTTTTTCAACCGAGCACACATTTTTTGCCTCATTGAAAATGTTTGATTCTTATTAAATGCATTATGCTATAGTTAATGTTAATATATATAAGAGAATGTTATGTTTTTCATAATATATATGAGAGAATATTTTGTTCGTCATCACCAATGATAAAAATAATAATACTCAGATTGAATTTTATTTAAAAATGAACAACAAAATTGATAAATTTCACAATATTCTTCAATTCTGTTTATTGGGCAAACACTACAATTGGAATTCTCCCCTGATTTTTAAGTTTCTAAACGTCATGACTCCAACAATAATCAACCAAAGTATAGTCAAACATTCATAACTAAGCATGACCCAGTAATTTGTTTCCCTTTTCAGCTTCTTAATTGTGTATGCATTATTTAGGCTCAGCCAACCCAACAAGACTGCAGCCCGGGTTAAGCCGATGTAGTTCGGGTTTGGTCTTGTCTAGGCTCCATTTGACCACGTGATCTTCATTTTCAATGATTGTGACACAATTAGGGATCGATCTTAACAGACAAGATACATTATTTAGGTTCCCAATTCATTTCTAGTACTAACAAATGTATAGATGCCCAAAATTGTATGAGTTTGTATGATACATTTTTTCTCGTATAAAAGTAGAGATCCTAATCAAGCATTTTTCTTCATCAATCTAACCGCGGGTGTTATGCGTAAATAATAATAATAAAAATGAGTCAACCCAAACCGAGCAATTGGATTTGGTTCTTGTTGAAGTTGGTGACCGGGCGGTCTGGCGGTCTGTCTTGGCGGGTTGAAGACCGCGCGGTCTGGCAGTTTGTCTCAGCCGGCTTGGAGACCGGGCGGTCTAGCGGTCTACCCTGACAATCTCTCTTTCTCTCTGGTGATAGCCGTGCGGTTAGCCCTTCTGTCTAACCGCGCGGCTTGTGCGGTTTGTTTTGTATAATCCGCTTAGTCCTGTAAATTTTTAGTCTCACATCTCTTATTTGTATTCTCTCATCTCTCCTCCATTTTATATAAGGGAGGGCATACCTTTGTAATACATATCTTTTTGGATAATAAAACTTTCAATTATTCAAAACTCTGCCTTGTTTTTTTGGTCGTTTGTTCGCTACTTTAACAGTTCTAATGCCTCCAAGCCAGATTTGATTAAAAAAAAGTCATTCCATGATTCGGCTTCTAGTTGTTTTTTAAATTATGCTATCATACTAGAAATGTAAATTTAATTTGTACATTTTTATTAATTTTTTTTAAATATATCACTATAAAAATACCATACATTGAGAGGACAAAGATATGATTGAAAAAAAATGTTAAAAAAAAAAATTCAATAATTCATTATGATTCTTAAAGAGGAACAACAATTTCATTCATCAATTAATGTGAAAATAAAGAAAATGAGCTTTGATGCAACTCTAATAACATCCCAAACATATGAATGAATTAAAGATAAAAACACGAGAAGCGCATTCATTGATGCACAAAGGAAAAACACGAAAAGCGCATTTATTGATACACAAAGGACTATGTTTGTGCAAAGCTTCATAAATCAAACTACATAAGAAAGTTTATGCACAACACCAACTTCGCACTTTGAAGTCGAACGAGATTCCCATAGTTTTAGCGATCCGGTCAAGGCTTGTTCCGGCGGCTAAGAACCAAAAAACTAGGCAGGCGTGTCGGTAAACCGGAGACCGGGTGACGGTGAGACGGTGCGGATTTAGACGACCAGGTGGGCAGTGGGCTAAGACCGGGTGCATGTTGAAGTTTACTTGAACATACTATATACACATACATATTTATATAAATATTAAAATAAATCTTTTTAAGATATAAAAATAACATAAATATTTATCCAATATATATCAGTATATATATAATATAAATAATAATTTTAAATTGCGCTAAGATATATTAATATATTAAATTAGTTTTAAATATTAAATTTATGATAAAGAATTAAAAAAAAAAAGATATCTGTAATATATACATTCTTCAAATATAATTTAAAAATATACGCATATATAAAATTATTTGATCATACTGAACTTATTGTTTCCAATAAAATGATTATATTGATTGTTTTTCAATTATATTCAAGAAAATATTTAATATTATCGAGCAATTTACAGATGCCGTGTTGTTCATAAGTTGCCGTGCATTTAGCAATTTTGTCAGCCATTTTGGCTCCGTTTGGAAGGACTTATTTTCACCGTCCAAGCGGTTACGACCACATGAACCGAACCTTAATTAAGCTCCGATTCATGCAGTTGTAACCGCTCGGCCGCTAAAAATAAGTCCTCCCAAACGCAGCCTTTGCTTCCTTCCCTGCATGTGCGTTGAATCTTGCGTTGAATCTCCCGTGCGAAACTAACTGATTACACCGCCTGAAAAACCAATTTAAAATCCATAAAAGGCCAACATTTTGGAGTCCAAGTTGAGTGCATCTTAGGCTCTGTTTGGAGAGACTTATTTTCACCGGTCAAGCGGTTACGACCGCATGAACCGGACCCTAATTAAGATCTGGTTCAAGCGGTCGTAACTGCTTGAATGGTTAAAATAAGTCCCCCCAAACGACCCTTAGAGTTCCAGTCAACACAGCCTGGAATTCACCCTTATACGTGTCAGTTTTGGTAATGATTTGTTCAGCACATTGTATTAGTGTCCCACAACTGTCTTATTGCATATCCTTGAAGGGCAGCATTTTGTCCCAGGGTAGCTGCATTAGAGTGTAGAAGGACAGCACCAATAAATCCATTATGCCATGAAATAATGATGTTCCTAGGCACGCGGGATGTGCAAGAAAGTTATAGGGATTGGGTCTTATTTCCTTATGCGCTTGTGTGTGTGTGTGTCTTATTTCATAGTACTCCACTGATTTTCTGTGCTTGTTTCGAGTTGATTGCCAATCTTAGTTATTTCTTAATTTGCTTCGACGATCCGTTTCGTGCCATTGTTCGTATTGTTATATAGCCTTTTGCATCACTCTCCAAATGGCTCATGCGCGAAAAATGGGAATGGACCGACACTTCAGAGATCCTCTTGCTCATCTCATTTTGCTTACAGTGCCAGTATCCAGCTTATGTTGATGGGAGTGGCGGTGTTGTTGGTAGATTTGTTGAAGACAATGACCTCCAAAGTAGCTCCATACCTCAAGGACCATGTCTACTCTACATAGCAAATGATCAGAAGTTTTCATGTTAGGATTGTTGCAACACACATTTGGAAGCTAAAGAGGTAATATCATTTTGGAGGTACCTGTAAAATTTCTTTGGAAATTTTTATCAGTGGGAGGTTTTTTGTATATGTTTTTCCAAGAGGTAATATCATTTTGGAGGCATCTGTAAAATTTTATAGGCAAGTCGAAAGAGGTCGCATGAACACTCAACTACAACCGAAGTCAAGTAGAAATTAACATAATAAAAGCACAAAAATCTCAAGTGGAATTCATAAATCTGATTTACAGGGCAAGACATACATTGCGAGACATGATTTCGCAATGTACCCGATGAAAACAGAAAATACAAGCAGAGGAAAACCATGCGGACAACAAGCTGCAACCGCACAAGCCGCAAAACCGAAAGCATTGTCCGCCGAAACCGCCAAAATCGTCAAACCGCAACTAGCCGCACGTACTGCTTGTTATTGAATGCTGATGAACTTGAACAGAACTCGTTGATGCAACGGGCGAACTGCTCGGTTTAACCGCAACCCCGAGGAAGAGACTACATGCCGCCTAGCCGCGACCTGTTGTATAACACTGATTGTAAACCGCGAACTGTTCCACACCAAGCTTCTCACTAGTTGCCTATACGTCTAATGTTAACCGCACAGCCTGCACAAAGAGTCAACTTCACTTAGTCGCGCTGGTTAGAAAATCTTAGCCACAAATTCAAAACGCGAGCTGAGTTCTCACTGTTCTTGTTATTTATGATGAGTTGGGGACTCATATTTATAGACGACAAGAGTAGTGCGTTCACCGCCCATAGGGATAAGATAACCACCTGTCATCCTGCAACTAGCATCATTTATTCGCACAAGTGCGGATACAAGCGTCAGTCCGCCAGAGATAAACATCTAACCGCATATGCAGCTAGAATCATCAACCCACATAGAAGAGCGAACACTTCCCTCAATCCGCATGGACTTGAGAAGATCAAACACGTGCCCTGAGCCAAGCCCGTTACCATGACAATCTGCTGGACTCCGACATCAGACCGCGCAGGTCAGCGGTCTCTGCTCCAGACCGCTCATCACTGCAACCCGCGACAAAGGTCATATACAAGCCTAGCCGAACAACTGATTTCCACGAATACGAGAAGCAGACCGTGCAACCAGACGGTCTCAGCAAACAAGGCAATAAACCAGACTTGTCATAACATCATGACAAAGTCAACACCCCAGTGACCTCTGGTATCAACCCATCCGAGAAGTCTACAACAAACTGTGTGGTAAGCTTCCACAAACCGCGCTAACCGCTTGCATTCTTGCGAACCAGAACTCCTAGCAGCTATAAGAGGACTGTACGGTCTCACAATCCAGACCACAACAGTCGCAGTTAGACAAGGCTAACCGCCCAGTACTTCCCAGGGCGCTTGCTGAACCAGACCGCAAGAGAGAACAACCTAGCCAAAACCCGACTATCCGTCAAAGGCTAACCGTCAGACTGTCGGCGGTCTCCGCGGTCTGCCCAATCAGACCGCCTCACTCCACTTCACTCTCATTTCAACAATTTCAACACTCTCCCTTGAAGTGGGAAGTCGAAACCAGCCCGAGCAAACCCCGTAACCAAGTAAACGGTCCCTTCGGCAACAGCTTCGTGAAGATATCTGCGATGTTGTCCTAACTCTGCACATACTCAACCATCATAGAACCCTACAGCACCTTCTCCCGAACGAAGTGGCGCTTGATCTCGATGTGTTTTGTCCGCGAAGGACAAACTGAATTATTGACCAGTTTGAGAGCACTCTCGTTGTCACCGTACAACAAAGTAGGACCCTACACCTCCTCATGGATGTCTTCCACTAATTTCCTGAGCCAGATAGCTTCTTGAGCTGTCAAGGCCGAAATCTTGTACTATGCTTCTGTAGTGGAGACAGATATTGAATTTTGCTTCTTGCTACACCACGAAATAGCTGTCGTTCCGCACATGAAGATATTTCCTGATGTCAACTTCCGATCATCAGAATCTCCTCCATAATCAACATCTGTGTAGTCAAACAGCTTGAAGCCTGTGTCCCTCTCGTAAAAGAGCCTCATGTCCGAGGTGGACTTCACGTACTTCAGAATATTTTTAGCCGCCACTAGATGAGGTTTTCATGACTCCGTCATATATCAACTTACTCGGCACACAAAATAGACAATATTAGGTCTTGTAATCGTCAGATATATGAGACTCCTCACGAGAGCCCGAAACATCAAGGGATCTGAAAGAATCCTCCTCTCATCACGCCGAAGTTTCAAACCAACCTCCAGAGGAATAGAGCTGTTCTTCCCTTTCCGCATGTCGAATCGCTTAACGATTCTCTCCGCATATCCCTTCTGGGAAATAAGCACGCAAGCTCTTCTTCCTCTCAACCTTGAGTCCAAGGAAATGGTAAAGCTCCCCAAGAACCTTCATCTCGAACCTGATAGCAAGCTCAACCCCGAGTCTTGCTACCTCTTCCTCCGAGTTGCACATGACGATCATGTCGTCGACATACAGCAGTACTAGGAACTGAAGCTTCCCCCTCTTCTTAACAAACAGACTTGAATCTGAGACTGAAGCGAAATATCCACAGAACTGGAGGTATTCTGCGATATTCCCATACCACGCTCGAGGCGTCTGCTTCAGACCATAGATGACCTTCTTTAGTTTACAGACGTGTCATGAATGTTCTTCAGATACATAACCAGGTGGCTGCACCATAAAGATGTCCCTGTCAATCTTGTCATAAAGGAAATCATTCTTTACGTCGAATTGCCACCCGAACTGAAGTCATCTTGGCCACTGGACTAAACGTCTCTTCATAATCATCTTTGTACTGCTGCGAGAACCCTGAGCTACAAGGCAAGCCTTGTACCGATCGATGTTGCCGTCAGTCTTTTTTTCAGCTTGTAAACCCACTTGCATGCACATGAGTGATGCATTAAACCTTGTCACATGAGGGTGGTCATCTACTCATCCATATCATCTTCCCACTTCTTAATGTCAGTGGTGTTTTCAAAGCATGATGACTCTCGCTTATCTAAGGGACTTGAGAAGAAACATGAGATAAAACTCATCATGTTCTCGTCCCTATATCGAGCCGGTGGAATAATAGTCCTTTTGGACATCCGCGGGTCTTGACCTTGATCCACCACTTTTGTTGTTTCTTCTGAACTAGCTCTCCTCTCGGGCACACTAGGAGAATCGCTCCCCCTGCTTCCAGATCCAGAAGCTTCTGCCCCAGAGCCAGATGAAACCGGAGCACCTGGTGACACAAGCAACTCCACTAGAAGATCCTGATCAGCTTGAATCTACCATCTCCGTTAGACTTGCTCTCTTGTAGCTCCACGGATGAGCTACCCTGGTATGGCGTCAATTCGTCAAATGCCACATCCCGAGAGACAACAAACTTTCATGTCTCTAGATCCATGCATTTCCAGTCCTTATTCCTCATCATATCCAACAAAGACTAGCTTCCTTGCTTTCGCATCTAGCTTCGTCCTGAGAGCGTCTGGAACATGCACATTGCAGGTCGACCTGAACACCCGAAGTTGTTTTACACTGGGAACCTCCTTGAACATCAACTTATATGGAGACTTCATGTTATTTGGACTAAGGGGCATCTGGTTGATGACATAAGCCGCACATGTCATTCCCTCTGCCCAGAAGGCTCTGAGAATGTCTTTGGCGTGAAGCCAACATTTGCAGGTCTCCGTCAAATGATAGATCTTCCGCTCTGCAACTCCGTTCTGTCGTGGAGTATGCGCACAAGCAAATTCCCTTCGGATTCCAAGATTTCTGCAGAAGTTAGAGAACTCGTTTGAGTTGAACTCTCCTTCATTGTCAGTTCTCAAATTCTTGATCCTGCATACCGAGCCGGCCCTCCACGAGCTCATTGAACTCCATGAACTTCCCTGAACGCCTCTGACTTCTCTTTCATGAAGTATACCCAAGTATACCTAGAAAAGTCATCAAACAGAACTAGCATATACCTACTACCACCGAGACTGGGGGTAACGGTGGGTTCTGTCAGATCACTGTGGATGCATTCCAACGGTGTTTTGCATCTGGTCTGTGGCTTGTAAAATGGAAGATGATGAGCCTTTCTACGTCGAAACGGCCAATGACTAACGGTGGCTCCTGACATCCCGCACAGACATGACCGTCTCCAAATGATGAAAGGCTAGGCATGTCATGCACCCGACATCTTACCGCCATAGCCCTCAGCTTATCCATCCCAACATATCCCACCATCTCATGCCAGATAGCAGCGCTGTCATTTGTCATCATCTTATCAACATAAGAACTTGTCGTCAATACGAACAAGTCCTTTACCCTCCTTCCTACATGAGTGACGTCAGATTTCACAGCTGACATATTAAGGAAAAACTTCACTTTTGTTGGGTCAAACAGAACGTGATACCCAACGTCAATAGCATTGGTCACCGAGAAGAGATTTTTTTCTTCATCCCCGACGCGTAATACACACTCTTCAACGTTAGTAGACCCCGATCATTGCTTAAATAGTCTGTTCCCTCCTCTACAGTATAGTATCCTCAGCCGTAATAATAACATCATTACTTTTATACTCCTGCAATGAAAAGAACTTTGACTTGTCCCCGGTGAGGTGATGAATACACCCCGAGTCCACGATCCAGTTCTCCTGATAGTTGACGGAGGCAAGCGGACAGACACAAGTGCCCGCCATAAACGCACTCCCCCATCCTCCTTCAGATCTGGATTCAGTCTCCTCCTTCCTTGCAACATGCCCCGACTGAAGATTTACTCTGTAGTCTTTTTGGATGTGACCAATCTTGTTCACACCTTTGCAGCACTGAGGTCCTACTCACTTCTTCCCGTCATCTTGCTTAGGAGCCTTGCTCCTCTCATGCTGTGATGAAGAAGACGGACTATCGCTAACAAGTGTCTTCTTCTTCATGTCTCATCTCTTCTTCTTGCAAGAGAAGAGAGTCTCGCCATCTCCCCCTGAGATCGAAACTCCAGCCATCTGTCTTGTCAAACTCTCCTGTGAAGCCAACATGTTCTTCAGCTCGATCAAAGATGGGTGATTGGCTCAGCCCTGCAAAAAAGTTACAAAGACCACATACTCCTTTCGCAGACCGCAGAAGATATGTCTTTTCAGCTTCGCCTCTGAGATAGGCTCTTCCGGGTCCAATGCCGAAATTTTAGCGCAGAAGTTCTTCATCTTCAAGAAAAAAGATGAAATAGACAGATCACCTTGAGTGGCTTTAGCCAACTCATTCTCCAAGAATTGTAGACGAGCTACATTCTTCTATTAAACAGTCCATCCAAGGTCATTCAGATTTCAGCTGCTGACCGACATCCGATGATGGGGTCAAATAGCTCTGGTGAGATTGTCCGTTTAAGAGTAAATTCTGCTTTTGTATTCTTCTTCCTTCAAGCTCTCACTGCCTCAACATTCCCGGCAGCAGCAACCACCTCTTGTCTGTCGTCTCCACCGATGACCTCCCAAAGGTCTTCGCCAATCAGATAGCTCTCCATGCAAGACCGCCACTTCTTGAAGTTGGTCTGCATTAGGAGCTCAATTCCAAGACCTCTTGCACAACCGGCTTTCATTGCTCAAAACTGAATTACTTGAACTTCACAAAGAAATAACAAACTTCTGAGTAGATCAACTGCTAACTCCTCAACACCCCTCTGATACCATGTAAAATTTTATGGGAAGCCGAAAGAGGTCGCAGTAACACTCAACCGCAACCAAAGCCAAGTAGAAATCAGCCAAATAGAAACACAAGAGTCTCAACTAGAATTCACAAATCTGATTTACAAGGCAAGACATACATTGCAAGACATGATTTCACAATGTACACGATGAAAACAAAAAATATAAGAAGAGGAAAACCGCGCGGACAACAAGTTGTAACCGCAGAAGCCACCAAACTGCAAGCCCTGTCCGCCGAAACTGCCAAAATCGCCAAACCGCAACTAGCCGCACAGACTGCTTGTTATATAATGTTGATGAACTTGAATAGAACCCGCTGATAGACCGGGCGAACAGCTCGGTTTAACCGCAACCCCGAGGAAGAGACTTCAGGTTGTCTAGCCACGACCTGCTGTATACTGCTGACTGTAAACCGCGAACTGTTCCATACCAAGCTTCTCACTAGTTGCCTAACCGCCTGATGCTAGCCGCACAACCTGCACAGAGAATAAACTTCACTTAGTCACGCCGGTTAGAAAATCTTAACCGCAGAATCAAAACGCGAGCTGAGTTCTCACTGTTCTTGTTATTTATGACGAACCAGAGACTCCTATTTATAAGCGGCAAGAGGAGTGTGGTCACTGCCCATAGCGATAGGGTAATCGCCTCATCATCCTGCAGCTAGCATCACTTATCCGCACAAGTGCGGATACCAGCGTCAGTCCGCCAGAGATAACCATCTAACCGCATATGCAGTTATAATCATCAACCCGCATAGAAGAGCGAACACTTACCTCAGTCTGTGTTGAGAAGATTGAGAAGATTGAGCCAAGCCCGCTATCATGACAATTTGCTGGACTCCGACACCAGACCGCGCAGGTCAGCGGTCTCTGCTCCAGACTGCTCATCACAGCAACCCGCGACTAAGGCCATATACGAGCCTATTCGAACAGTTGATTTCCGCGAACACAAGAAGCAGACCAAGCAACCAGGAGGTCGCGGCGAACTAGACAACAAACCGGACTTGCCATAACATCATGACTAAGTCAACACCCCAGCGACCTCTGACATCAACCCTCCCGAGAAGGCTCCAGCGAACTGTGTGGTTAGCTTCCACAAACCGCGCTAACCGCTAGCCTTCTTGCGAGCCAGAGATCCTGACATTTATAAGCGGACTATGCGGTCTCACAATCCTAGACCGCAACAGTCGCGGTTAGACAAAGGCTAACCGCCCGATTACTTCCCAGGCGCTTGCTGAACTAGACCGCAAGAGAGAACAACCTAGCCAAAACCCTGCTATCCGCCAAAGGCTAACCACCAGACTGGCGGCGGTCTCTGTGGTCTGCCCAATCAGACCGCCCCACTCCACTTCACTCCCACTTCAACAATTTCAACAATATCAGGTATGTTGCTGCTTTAAATCTTTTGATACAATGGTATGCTCGTGTTTTGTCTAATGTTGTGGTCACTTTTGATTGTAAATTTACCATAAGGGGGTTGCAGTAATAAAAAGAAAAATTATAAAGAAGAAGAAACAGGAAGAAACAGATAAGGGAAATCAATCTTCTCATTCTCATTATTAACGTTTGATTTGATTACAAGATATATAGAGTCAAAATGACTCTTGCCTTACAGCTTTCATTTATTCATTAACTCCTCGTCTTCTTCAGCAGGGCTGTTTGACTTCAAGGTTCTTTACTCATCCACTTCAATGAAGTCATGTTCTGATGGGCATTGAATCACTCCAATAACCCCCACCCCCCCTTAGTGCTGAGCAATGGAAGAAAGTAATTTTGATCTTAGCTGGAGAAATTTCTTTACTGGCAGGGTTTAGTCATTATGTCTGCCAACTATTTGTCTGTTGGATAGAACTGTTGCGGATTTGTTCTGATTCTGATAGGTGCTTTAGAAAATGATATTTCAACTCAATGTGTTTGGTCTGGTTGTGAAAGATGAGATTTTGGCTTATCCCAAGGGAAGAGATGTTATCACACCATATTGTTGTAGAATTGACTTCTTGATTTGTGATAAGGTCTTGAAGAAGTTGCTGAGGTCATATGGCTTGCTTTCGAGAAATGACCATGATATAGGCTAGTGCTTAATTTCATCTGTTGGTTAGATAACTACGCTAGTGCTTAATTTCTTAAACGAACGTATTTCCTGTCCAATTTTCACGAAACAAATGTGGTGCTCATCCCGAAATGCGATACCCCCGCGTTATTATCCCAGTTCCGCCCGATTAGCCTTTGTAATGTGATTTATCGCATTGCGGCGAAGTGATTCGCCTTAGGCCCATCATGGATAGTATAATCTCTCCCTTTCAATCAACGTTCATACCGGACCGGCTAATCACAGACAACACTCCGATTGCGTTCAAGATTAATCATTACCTCCGGGTGCCTCGAATGTCAGAGAGTGGCATGACTATCAAGCTAGACATGGCTAAGGCTTATGATAGGGTGGAGTGGGCTTTCCTTACAAGGGCACTTGGGCGACTGGGTTTTAGTGAGTATTTTATTTCTCTTATTATGCTGTGTATTTCCTCTCTCATGCTATCTTTCTTGCTGAATGGGGAGGGGTTTGGGACGGTTCGGCCTGGGCAGGGGCTTCAGCAAGGTGATCCCCTTCCCCCTTCCTGTTTATTATGTGCTCTGAGTTTCTTAGTCGGATGCTAGCTCGTGCGGAAAATGATGGGCGAATTTGTGGTGTTGCGGTGGCTCGGTCTGCCCCGCAGATTTATCACTTATTGTACGCAGATGATACTCTCATATTCTGTGGGCCACGCAGAGTGGAGGCTCAGACTATTTCGGATATCTTGGGTGAGTTTGCGGCTGCGTCAGGGTTGGTGATTAATTTTGGCAAATCATCAGTCATGATGGGGGGGGGGGGGGGGGGGGGGCTTGGTTCAAGAGGAGGTGGTATTGGATATTGTGGTCATGTTGGGTATAAATAGATGCATCCAACATGATATGTATTTGGGGATCCGGCTATTGTCGGGAGGTGCCGCTATGTTGTATTCAAGTATATTAAGGATCGTATTTGGCAGAGGATTCAGGGCTGGAGGGTGAAGATGCTGTCTCAGGCAGGTAGGGAGATCCCCATTAAGGTTGTGCTTACATCTATTCCTACATATGTTATGAGTTGCTTTAGGCTTCCCGGTTCCTTGTTGTTGAGATTAACTCGCTGCTGGTGGGTTTTTGGTGGAAGGGGGGATAGTCGTCGGTGTTTGTGCTGGGAATCTTGGAATACATTATACTTGTCAAAATCACGTGGAGGGATGGGCTTTAGGTGCTTGTCTGCATTTGACTTGGCGCTCCTGGCAAAGCAGGCTTGGAGATTTATTCACTGACCGGATTCATTGGTTAGTTATGTTTATCGTGCCCACTACTTCCCGAAGGGGGATTTATTTGGCGCCAGTCTAAGGCCCCATCCATCTCTATGTTGGGCTAGTATCTTTGCTTCTCAGGAGGTGTTGGTGGGTGGTTCTCGGCTTGTTATTGGGTCTGGGTGGAATATTCAAATCTGGACATATAGGTGGTTGCCACGCCCTTCGACCTTTTGGGTGTTGACGGTGAGGCCAACTGCTCCATGCCCAGAGCGTATTGCTGAGCTTATGTTGCTTGATGGGCAAGGCTGGGACCTTGAGTTGGTGAGAGGTCTTTTCTCCACGGCGAATGCGGCACTGATCCTCTTTTTGCGGGTGGGGAGCGCTCTGGCTTTAGACCGGTGGGTTTAGCATTACTGTAGTAGTGGGGTGTTTTCAGTTAGAAGCGCTTATCACTTGCTTCATCAGTCGAGTGGGGCGTCGTCATCTGCGGGCTTGCCTGATTGGAAATTTATTTGGAGGAGGTTGTTCCACCAAGTGTGAATATTTTTTATGGAGGCTTGCTTGTGACATTCTTCCCACGAGCATCAATCTACGACGCCAATGACGGTGTTGGCATGTCCTTTTTGTGATCACCTGGATGAGGATGTGTGGCACGCCCACTTCCACTGCCCGAGTGTGGCGCCTGCTTGGCATTCTATTGGTATCTCAGGCATTGGATCCTGTTGGAGGGCCGGGTCCCCAAAGTTCTGGATTCGGGAGGCATTCCGGGTGCTCTCGCGCGACTACTTTGCGTTGTTTGCCACGCTATGTTGGGCTCTCTGGTGGAGGAGGAATAAGATGGTTTGGGATGGTGCGGCGCAGCCTGCTGTATTGGCAATGATTTTTACTCGTTATAGCTTCTCTGCCTATTCTGAGATTTTGGGGGTGCGGGAGCCCTCGGGGTCGACTAAAGATTCCCATAGGGTTCCCCCTATGGAGGGTGGGATAAAATAAACTTTGATGGTGTTGTGTGTCGGGGTCCCGACAGGGTGGGGATAAGGGTTGTTGCGCGAGACTCTGGTGGTGCCTTGCTTGATTGGCGGGTGAGTTGTGATCTCCATATTGGCTGTTTGGCGGTGGTCGAAGCTCTGACGGCTCGTCTGGCGGTTAATTTTGCCTTGTCAAGGGGGTGGAGTGCGGTTTTGTTTGAGGGCGATTGTACTCCCCTTATCAGTAATTTGCAGGGGGGAGTTGTGTCATCATCGGTGGACCGGCCTAGTGCGAGGGACATCGTGGATTCGCTCTGTGGCCTGGAATCGTTCTCGTTTTCCTTTGTGCGTCGGGATGGTAATCTGGTGGCCCATGTTCTCGTTGCTATTTAGTTTAATGAGCCCTCTTGCCTTCCTTCCCATGTAATTGACTTGTTGACTATGGACATGCATGAATAAAAAGGCGTTTGTGTTTTTCAACAAAAAAAAGTTAGATAAGTGACCCAACCTAACTCCTAGATTCCTCTTCCGATGCCTGCACATTCTACTCTCTGTTTGACAATTTTGTGTTTGTTTGCCATTTGAGTGTATACAGGCTTACGGTCACACATATTGAATTTTTCAAGCAAACTTCAATGTATCATTATTGATTAATGAAAATCCTTCCGGATCTCTGTTTAATTTGAAAACCGAGGAAGAACTTAAGGTCACTCGTCTCACTCTTTATTCATGATGATTTTCAACTCGATTATCTCAAAGGTTGATCCGATGAAGATGAGGTCAATGGCATATACACATGGGACTATAAGAGTAAGTAATGTTGTTCCCCATATCTTTTAAAATATAGGGAAGCTTCATTTGTACATTTCAGGAAGTTGTTTGCTATTAGAATATTACATACTTGTCAATCTTCTAGTTCCAAGCTCTTGGTGTTTGTTCTAAGTCGAGGAGAGCTTTATAAAGTGGATATTTGTTTTCTTCTTTACTTGATTTATCATACCCTTCGGGCTAATGGATATAAATCTATGTCATTTCATTGAGGACGAACGACTTGACATCAAATTGATAAACTTGTTGTTCTTCCATGCGGCAGTTGCAAGCACGACACAAATACTCTCCATTTTGACAACTGGTGTAAATGTCTCGATTACTTTTGGGAGCACCCCTTGGAGACGATTTTTTTGCTTTGTATTTTAGAATATTTCCCCCTCCATCATACTTGGTTTTAATAACCCATTGAGAGCAATGATAGTTTGATTTTTTTTGCTTTACAATGAGGTCCCATGTTTGATTTTTTCAATCATACGAAGTTCTTCATCGTATTTATCTAATTTGAATCTTGTTATGCGCGTGACTTATTATTTTATCATGTATGGTTGTTTATTGCTTTAGGCTAATGAGATGTGAGCCCTCCTCCCTATATAAAGAGGTGGTAAGAGTTTATTTTTTATCTTTGAATCATTAGGGTTTTGGATCTCCATTCTTGGAGAGGGGCATCTTGGAGGAACCGGCCTCCATAAGTTGAACACGAGTATACCTCGTGATTGTATCTGTATTTTCACTTAATGCAAGTGTTCTTCTACTTTTGGTAACATTGGTCTGACTAGTTGTTCCCACCCGCATCTTTCTGCCGGGTTTCGTCCGTGCTTTTTTTCTGTGTCGATACCGCCGCCCTCGGCATCACCTATCAGTGTGATACCCTAGCCCCAGCTGAAGGCGTCGTACAGATTCCCGACTAGTTGTTGCGCCCGACTAGTTGTTGCGTCGTTCACTGAGGTCGTCGCAAGCAACGTTCACCCGATCGCGCCGTCTGCCGCATCTGTCGCCAAGAACGTTTCGACCGTGTCGTCCGACTAGCTGTTGTTGTTCCCGCGATCTGTCGTTTCCTTCGACAACAGCGCACCTTCTTCCTTTTTTTGTCTGCTAGACCGAGCCCCACCAGCGTCAGCCTCCCTGCTCTTTGTCGTCCCCAGTGCCAACTCCATTCCGCCGCCGGCCATATTCCTTCTTCCTGCAGCGACCGTCTGGCTGCTAAAGCACCTTCCCCGGCTCCGACAGTACCCTACAAACCTCTAGCTCTTGCGTACTCTTCTTCATATGCCACGGGAACGAATGGAATCCCGCGTGGAAGCCCTCAAACATGCCCTATCCGCCATAAATATCGTCTCGACACCCGAACCAAGCAATTCACGCTGATGATGACCATGCTCCACAACCTACAATCCGGCCAGACCTCCGGGCCTCCTGCCTCCTCTGCCTTGGGATCCCCCAGTACATTGGCCCCCGAAGATCCCGAATTGACGAGCTTGCCTTCCCGGCTCCCACGCATGGACATCCCTACATTCAATGAGACTGACCCACTTGGATGAATTACCCACGCCAAACAGTTTTTTTACATTCATCAAACTCCTCCATCGTAGCAGGTTACCACCACGACTATCGGCATGGAAGAGTCTGCTCTCTATTGGGTCTGCTGGCTCTGTCAGTTCTCACCTGGCCTAACTTGGACAACTCTCATGGAGGCCCTTATTCAGCGGTATTCAATGTTACTCCGGCTCCATGATCGTGCGCCTTTGCGGAGTCCGTCAGACCGGATCCATTGACTCGTACGTAGATGCATTCATAGAATTGGTCTCCCATGCTCCATGTCTTCCTCCAGACCATCACTTCTCATGCATGGCTTACAACCCCATATCTGAGCCCGTCTCCGCACCCTTCAACCAGTAACTGTCACCCAAGCCATGGACCTCTCCCCACTAATGGAGGTCGAATTTCTGGCGACGTCTGAGGACCCTAATTTCCCATCGTCACCCTCCAAACCTCCCTACCAACCATATTTTCCTCCCCCACCTAAACATCCACCACTCCCATCTACTCTACTCCGCCTACCCATTATGGGCCCATGCAACAACCGTCCCGTCCCTACTCGCCACCACTCCAACCAAGAGTACAGTGACTTACGAAGCAGAGGTCCATGCTTCCGTTGCAAGCAACCTTACTCGCTCACTCATGATTGTCCGACGAAGGAGTTCAGGTTTCTCATGGGGGGGGGGGTGTGACCGAGATCAGCACGACCGACTTTGATGCTCTCATGATCACGGATGTACCGCCGGACGGCGCTCCGGGCACCTCTACAGCGAACCACCTGCGGACTTATCACTACTAGCTGGAGGGAGGCACTCCGACCTTGTGGCCAAGATCGATTTTCTGGCAGGGTGTATTGTTACGTGCATGATTTATTATTTTATCTTGAATGGTTGTTTGTTGCTTTAGGTTAATGAGATGTGAGCCCCCCTTCCTATATAAGGATGTATTATGAGAGAGTTTATTTTTCATCTTTGGATCATTAGGGTTTTGGACCTCCATTCTTGAAGAGGGACTTCTTGGAGGAACCAACCTCCAGAAGTTGCGCCCGAGTATACCTCGTGATTGTATTATTATTTTTAATTAATGCAAGTGTTCTTCTCCTTTTGGTAACAAATTTGTCGGAGCTTCTTCGAAGTTCTAGGGTTCCTGTTAAGCAAGGAAAGTGATGTAGGGTAGGCTAAGGGGTGCACAAATTGAAAACTACTGGAGGGGAATGTGGACTCGACACGCTAATCCCTAACCTATATGCAATGAGTCCGTCAATGACAGCAACAAATTAATGAGCAGTACATATTTTAACCCACGCAAAATATTTAAAAACAAAATTAGCATTCAGTAAACAAACAGCTATGGCGTTCCACCATTCGGAGGGCCATGACAAAGCGCGCGGCGAATGAATCCCACCTGCAAATCACAAGCGACCTAAGATGATCTTTCCACAGACAAAATTTCCAAGCAGATATAACATCCAATCCAATATAAACGTGCTGAAAATAATAGTCCAATACAACAAAACTCACTAAGTAGTGAGTTGTCCAAGAAAATGGAGATTTCGGAGTCAGAAATGCATAGAAGACGATCCGAGGTGGAACCGGAGGCGGGGAAACAACGTAAGCGGCTGAATCCATCGGTGGAAGGCGGGATCGGGCCAGAAATGAGTAAACTCGGCTATATAAAGGTTCCGGGAGTAGGAGGGATAATTCTAGTGTTTTGGAGCGGACCCGAGCTATAGGACGTGGAGTGGGTAAGGGGAATCAGAGGATTTGGGCTGGAATGTCCAAATCTGGACAGATCTGGAAGGGGAAGGCTGATGGAGGTGGTTCCACGAGAAGGGAGGGGGTGGTGGTCAAAACCGACGCCTATGGAGAGGGGTCGGCTGCTGGAAGTAATTGGGAGGGGCTGCAGTGGCTCCAGGAGATGGAGGAGCCGACGGAAATGGAAGGGAGGGGTTGAGGCCTGGCAACAGTTTGCTGGGAGGGAGATTAGGGGGTGGGCAATGGAATTGTTGGGGGGAAGTCGACTGTTGTGGGGAGGCTGAACCAGTGGACAAGTGGGCTAGTTGGAGGGGCTTTGGGGCGGCAGAAGAAGGTTTGGAGGTGGGGAGAAGGGGCTTAGGGCTTGGGGAGGAAGAAACACACCTAGGAGTCGTCAGAGTCGGCACTATGGGAGGATTGCGAGATTCCGGGATTCAATTCTCCAAAACCTGCAATCCCCTAAAACAACCCACTAGCATCCTATTTATAATAAAAGACAACTAGGGCATCCCACCATCGACGGCTATGATTGGCCGGAGGTGAGGTCACTCAAATAAATCAAATAAAATGCAAAAATAATAAAGTAATATAGGAAAATGATTTGCGACGCGGATCCAGAGACATCTGCGGAGTCAGATCGGCGATCCGAACAGGTCCTGCTGCGCGAGTATACGAACGTGAGTTCCTGGTGCATGATCTAATGGATCCCCATCAGAAAGCAATGTCAGTTTGTTCATAAATCTCTTTTAAAGACCGATATTTTAAGGGAGATGATGAGTCTTCATGTTCTTCTCATCCAGACGAAGAGACTTCATCTTCCTTTGAGTTAGATGAATGAATCTGAACTTGGTCAACAACACCCCTCAGGGATTGGAGATGAACTGGATTATAATCGAAGTCCCAAGAGGCATACGCTTCAAATATCACATCCATATATATGAATGACTGTTTTGGTTATGGATTGTAGAGATGATAAGCATTCAAATCCTGACTATGGCTTTGTTTGAGACAGTGGTGGCGGTGGAAAAGTTAGATTCCCATCGCCACGACTGTTTTGGAGAAAATGGAGGTAGCATGAGGCTGGTGCGAAGTGTTTGGTCCACCCTCCCTTTTGTGCAACAACTCGTGCGATGGTGTCAGAGTTGAATCATCTTTGTTATCTGCATCCATCGTGATGACATTGCAAGTGCTAAACACTTCCGGTCCACCCACGACTTTATGGCAAGGCCATAATGGGATGACCACTGCTTCACCTTTATCCCACCCTTGTCCGGTGACAGGAAAAAACATGTCATTGTCTGTACTCCCGCTAGAGAAGTTCGAGTGAAAGCATTTGCCTTTGTTGGGCCGATTCCTTCTCCCAGTGGAGCTTGACCCTCACCCGAAGCGAAAACATCAACTCTTTGGGTAGGAACTTTCCTGTCTTTGTCGAAGCATGTGGTTTAATTGGAAAAACTCAAACCGCCACTACAACTTTCTATGGGCTACCAATCTCTCTGTGTAATGACAATATCCAGCTCGTCACCGCCCCGTGGGTAGACTCTTTCTTGGGATTCCTAGTTGGTTAGTGGGGATTCCTCAGAACTCATTATCTCCATTCCAACAGACTTGATTCATCTACATTAACCTATCAAGGGGGTCATGGCTCAGCATTCCAGGAGAATGTCAAAGGAAGCGGGTGAAATAAGAAATGAAAAGGTTTCTGTTTCTAAAGACAGGGTTACTTAGACCAGCTAAGTATGTGGAATGGCTCCCCAACAACGTCCCGGTTATGAAGAAAAGGGGGAAGGTAGATTTTAGGGATTTCAATTAAGCTACTCAAAAGGATGAATATCACATGCCGATAGCGGATATGCTGGTTGAGTTGCTACGCTCCTAGTCGACTTTCTTCCATGGTTGATCCATAACTAATACTAGTCTAATATAGAATGGTTTTTCTTATCTTTCTTATTCGAAACTTCAATCGCATACCACTCTTGCTTTTGTTTTTCAATGTAGTGTTCAAGAAGTAGGTGAGTCGCATAGCGACGAATGGCAACCCGTATGGGTAGCTGAGTTACGATAGTGACGAAGGGGCATCTTGAAGGTATTTGGAAGCCCCCCGATCACCCGCCACCGGAGCATAAGCTTTTGTAGGCATAATCGTAACCTGCCCTTCCCTATAGTGAAAGTTGGACTCAGAGACTGATTTAACAAAGCAACTCTATTTCAGCTACTTCCTCAAAATGATTACTGGTTACAATTATGCCACATGCTTGTGTATAAAAGTATTTTCAGCACTTTTTAGAAAGCAGCAATCCCTACTACTTCTAGAAAAGCTAAAAGGATTTTTTTACATTTTCATGATGTTAAAGCCAAAAACTAAAAATCCATATAAGGGCCCATTGTATTTTCATCCATCTTGTATTTAGTTTTACATATTCAAATGTACATTCTTCTTCCTCCACCACACAATATAAAGAAGGGAGCTCCAATGCAATAACTTAGAATTTTTGGAATAATATTATTTAATATTTCAAATTCTCACATGCTATTAGAGGAGCACGTAATTCCTAGCTGCTATCCTCTCACGTGAATATTCCCGGCCTCGCACAAAATCATTTAATTTTTCACGTGACACTCCTGACCTCATACAAAAGCTCATTCGATCAGCCCCCCATGAGTACTCGCTGCTCAACTTGCAGAGTCGCTATTCTCCTCCACAAAACAAAGTCCCACACAACCTCTATTCGACATATATTTATAGGATATGTGCCGCTGGACCTCCTGCGCACACTCCACAATCCACTGCAATTCCTCGTCACGAGTACTCCTCCAGGGTGATTCCCGCTTGATCCCCTACAATGATAGTCGACTTTTCTTGTCCAACGAGCTCTCTCGTCAAGTGAGCTCTCTCATTTGCGAACTCCCAGTCGCAATCTTTGACGACTTGACTCCCACGATCTCTCCAACGATCGGCGAGTTATCTCATCCAGCGAGCTCTGTCATCTGTGAATTCCTAGCACGCTGCCTCCCACGAAACTTCCTGCGAGTACTGTGCTCGTTGCCCGACGCCTCTCCTCCTGCAACCTCACTGACTCCTCTGCGAGCTCTCCAACACTTCTGAATTTTCCTGCATGCTTTTGTGAGCTCTCCTATAAAGTCGTCGACTCTTCGGCCATGCACAAAGCTTGTTTTCAACTATGGTCAATCCACCACTTCCTTCTACTCCCACAATCATTTCTGGTGTCTCTGAAAATCATGGCACAACATCAAAATTAACTTGATCCAATCATCTAGATTGGAGAGTCTCCTTTGTTTTCCTTTTGCACAATCAACGAAATGACGTCATGACCTTTACGCTCCTCCGAACCACACATCTCTCACCTATGCTTATTGGGATGTAGTGATACTCTTGTTCGCACCTAATTTGCAAGCAATCATTTTGATGCATGTTTGCTCATCATTCGTCATGACAACACCGTAAAGGCTGTGTAGGATCATCTTGACGTTCTTTACTCTAAGGGTGTCAAAACCACTCAAATCTACACCTCGTATTTTGATCACTTCACCCGACCAACAATTTCTCTCAATGCTGCATATCAAGAGGTTCAATCTCTTGATTCAGAACTTCTCCAACATCGATCCTTATTTGCTGGCCTAGTCACATATTAGAAATATTTTCAGGAATTCTTGGTGGATTATTATCTTCTTCGTCTTCCAAATTCCTATGAGATGACCGCCAACAAATCTTGACAGAACCTGACACTCGCAGCTTGGATGTCATTGCCGCCCCCATCTTTGATGTTACTAACCTTCTCCGATGGTCGCCGATCTTGTCCCCTCCGTGCTTCGACAATTTTGATCATGTAGCCATTCGAGGAGCTCAATGTGGTTGTGAAGGGCGCACCAGTGGTTATGGGGGACCCCGACCTATTTGCTCTCATTATGGACGACCTAGTCATCCTTGAGAAATGCTTTCTAAAGCATCTTTACCTCCATCCCTGTGTTCATGTTAGTACCACAACATCCGAGCCTTCTGTCTCGCAATCCACCCCGCCACAAGATAATTGGTTCTCTTCCGCATATATTGAGGCTCTAATCAATGCTACAAGCAATCTACCTCCATTGCCACTTCTCCAGATAATGCATGTGTTACTACTCAGGGTAAGTGACTCATTGACTTTGGTGCCACCAATCATATGATTGAGAACTCTCTCCTATTTTCTCACCACGAGAAGCTTAACCGGTTACCACCGGTCTTTGTGTCTGATGGCTATCTTGCTCCAGTTTATGGATCCAGAGTTGTGACCACCTCCTCACATCTCCAATTGAACGATACTCCATTCACCCAAAATTTCCTTGCAATTTGTTATCTGTCAGTGCTATTTCATGACAATTGAAATGCTCTGTATCATTTTCTCATATTGCTTGTTATTTTCAAGACTTTCACTAGTAGAGGACGATTGCTACTGAGACTGAACGTGACGGTCTTTATTACCTTGACGACCTTCCCGCTTTTTGTGCATCTGCCATCTCCACTTTGTACTAGTGGCATTGTCGTCATGGTCATCTGATCTATATTGTTAAAGGCGTGCCTAAGGCTCACCAGGCTCAAGGCTCACCAGGCTCAGAGGCTTGAGGTTTTGTGCGCTTTTTTATGCATTTGGAGCATAAAAAGGAGCACCTATGTGAAATTTATGTTGTAATTTTTTTCAAAATTAAGAAAGATACAAATTAAGAACTCAATAATTTTTACATAATTTAGTATTTTTGAAACATAATTGAATGTTAAAACTTAGATATTATGCAAATGACACCATTGATTCTATTTTTAAGAGATATAAATGATTGTAATGAATGATAAATGTGTAAAATAGATGAAAAATCTGATCGAGAAGATAAACTGATGCTTCATGTTGATTATTTAAAATAAATGTGATCGCGCCCTACTCTTGCCAGGCGCGCCTGTTCCTAGGCTCCAAAGTCCCTTTGTGACTTGGTGCGCCTTGAGTCTTTAATAATGCATCTGCCACTGCATCACCTCCACCAACTTCTGCCATCTTTCAAGACCGACTCAACTTGAGAATGTTAGGCTTGCCAATATGACAAACATCATCGTACTACTTTTTTTGCTAAACTCTGCAAAACTTTTGATCGTCCTGTTGACCGTGCTCATTTGGACATCTGGGGTCATATTTCTACCAAGTCTGATGGTGGAGGCAGTGTGTACGATATAACGACACATTTCGCTAGAGTCCCGCCCCCCTCGCAACAGCTCCCAGAGGAGTGCACGCCTCTTTAGAAGGTTCCCACATTTCAATAGATGTGGACCCGAATCTTCCCATTGCACCACGCAAAGGGGGTAAGGGGGAGCTCATAACATCCACTTATTGATGTTGTCTCATATTCCAATCTCAGTCATTCATACAACAAGTTTGCATGGATACTCTACCACCACCGTTCCTAATACATATGAAGAAGCGCTTCGTATATCTTGCTGGAAAGCAACAATGGATGAGGAAATCTTTGCCTTAAAATCTCGAGATACCTGGAATCTTGTCCCTACCCCATGAGGGGGAGATGTGTCGGATGTCGTTGGATCTTTGCCATCAAATTTCTCCCAGACGACATTGTGGATTGATATAAGGCTCATGCAGTTTACAAGGGGTTAACTCATACATATGTTGTTGATTTCTTTGACGTCTCTCCTCGGTTGTCCGTATCAGTACTATCTGGGTCTTCTTCTCTTTTACTACCAATCGGAATTTTCAAATGTCTTTAACTTAATGTCAAAAATGTCTTCCACTGTGATGACTTACACGAAAAAATCTATATGGAGCAACCTCCTGGTTATGTTGCTCGGGAGAGTCTTTGGTATGAAAGCCTCGAAGACCAGCTACGATCTCAAACAAAGCACTCACAGGAGATTTGGCAAATTCATTCAGAATGTCTCTACCATCGGTTTCTACAGAAGCAATGTTGATCACTTTCTTTTTATACGAAAAACATACCATGACCTGATTATTCTCTCCGTCTACGTTGATGGTGTTGGAAAAGCTCAAAGTTGTCTTGTAGACTAATCCTTGACCAGGGGCCGTTTTGAGGTATCTGAGAATGCGTTCAACGGCCTGAAGATGAGATTTTAGGGGAGAATGCATATACCGGCTGACAATACCAACTGCGGAGGATATGTCCGGTCTAGTTACCGTGAGGTAGATCAATTTTCCAACTAGACGGCAATAGTATTCAGGATTCTCAAGTAAGAGATCTGAGTCGGAAGCCTGAGCACATAACTTGTGATTCACATCCATTGGGGTATTGATCGGCTTACACCCCGAGTAACTTGCATCATGAAGAAGGTCGAGACAGTACTTCCGCTGGGAGAGGACGAGACCATTTGGCCGTCTAGCCACCTCAAGACCCAAAAAATACCGGAGGGGTCCCAGATCCTTTGTTTGAAAAACAGTACCGAGATGTCGTTTGACCTCCTGTATTCCCTGTGAGTCATCGCCCGTAATGATGATGTCATCAACATAAACTAACAAAAGAACCGTCCCCACTGTACAGTGGCGAGTGAACATCGAGAAGTCGGCCGTGCTGCGAGAAAAACCAACCTCCCGAAGAGCTTTGCTGAACCTGTCGAACCATGCCCGTGGTGATTGTTTGAGGTCATACAGAGCTTTCTGAAGACGGCAAACCTGAGACTCCCCCGTGGTCTCAAACCCGGGAGGTTGTTGCATATAGACAGTTTATTGCAAGTCGTCCTTCAGAAAGACATTCTTAATATCCAGTTGCAGTAAGGGCCACCGGCGATGGACAGCCACCGAGATAAGAACACGAACGGTGTTGAGTTTGGCCACGGGGGAAAAAGTTTCCTCATAGTCCAACCCGGGTTATTGGGTGAAGCCACGGGCGACTAGCAGAGCCTTGAGACGGTCAATCGTCCCATCAACGGCGTGTTTGATGACGAAGACCCACTTACACCCAACCGGTTTCTGACCCGGGGGAAGCGGCACGAGAGTCCAGGTCTGATTGGCCCAGAGGGCAGCGATTTCCTCCTCCATGGCAGCCTTCCAGCCGGGATGTTGTAGCGCCTCCTGCACAGTGTTAGGAACCGAAATAGAGGAAAGAGAAGTGTCAAAGGTCTGTAGGTGGGGGGAAAGGCGATGCAAGGAGACATAATTCGCCAGAGGATGAGCGGTGGAGGGAGATACCTGATCAGCAGAGCGCGGGGTAGCCGTGGAAGAAGCTGACGACAAAGGGGCAGCGGAACAGGGGGAAGGCGGCGAGAGTAAATCTGGATAACGGGCGGCCTGGGGGAGCAGGTGGAGGGGAGGGAGCAGGTGGAGAGGAAGGACGTAGGGAAACAGGCGCAGTAGTAGGGATGACGGGCCGGGGTAGAGGGAGCGGTGGAGATGTCGGCGTGGAGGAAGGAGGAGGTGGGGAGAAGAAAGGTTGATCTTCCCAAAAAGTAACATCGGCGGAGACGATGACCTTCTGAGTAACCGGAGAGTAGCATAGGTAACCCTTTTGGGTGCGAGAATAGCCGACAAAAATGGATTTGGCGGCCCGGGGATCCAACTTATCTGAGGAGGGACCCAGGAGGTGAACAAAACAGGTACAGCCAAAGACCCGTGGGGTAAGAGGGAAAGCCGGAGTAGAGGGAAAGAGGAGACTGAAGGGGGTGGCAAAGTTAAGAACCGAGGAAGGGAGGCGGTTGATGAGGAAGCAGGCAGTGGAAACCGCAAAGTTCCAGTAATGTTTTGGAACTTGCATTTGGATCATGAGAGAGCGGGCAACGTCGAGAAGGTGACGGTTCTTCCGTTCGGCAATCCCATTTTGTTGGGGGGTATAGGGACAAGAGGTGTGATGAATAATACCAAAGTCAGCACAGAGGGTGGTGAATTCATGGCCGGTGTATTCGCGAGCGTTATCGGTGCACACGGTTTTAATAGTTGTGGAGAATTGCGCGCGAGTTTCTTGGATGAAGGCGCGAAATATGCGAGGGAGCTCGGAGCGGTCACGAAGGAGGTAAAACCAGGTGGTGCGAGAGTAATCATCAATGAATGTGAGAAAGTAACGGTAACCAGAGATACTGGTAACTTTAAAAGGACCCCAGATATCGAAATGGAGTAAATCAAAGGGAGCAGTGCTCCGAGTACAATGAACAGGAAAAGAAGTACGCGGCTGTTTGCCGTAAATACAAGAATCACAGTGAAAAACAGGTAAAGATACATCAGGCAAGGCCTTTCGGAGAACAGGAAGAGGGGCATGCCCAAGACGACGATGCCAGTCCACAGCAGAGACAGAGGAGAGAATAGTCGGAGAGGTATCCAGAAGGTAGAGCCCGTTCTGCAGTCGTCCTCTACCAATGGTAGTCCGCGTCTGCCGATCCTGTATCAAAAAAGAAGATGGAGTAAATGTGACGGAACAATCCATATCATGTGTGAGGCGGCCAACAGAAAGTAAGTTAAACGGAGAGCTCGAAACATAAAGAGCCGAGCGAAGAGAGAGGGAGGGGGCAAGAGAGATGTCGGCACAGCCGGAGACCGGAGCAGTCGCACCATTAGCGACTGTGATATATTTCAGATGAGGAGCATCCGAGTACTGGAGAGGCCGCAGCGAGGTGATGTGATGAGTAGCTCCGGAGTCCAAGATCCAACGCGGACCGGAGGAAAGACAAGTAATACTTGTAGTAGAGGTGGAGGCAACAGAGGCAGGAGGAGGGCTAAGAAGTCCCTGGAGGTGCTTGAGCTGGAGGCGAACAGACGCAAGGTCGGTACCAGTGGAGGAGGAGCCATCAGCAGCAGTCGCAGTGGGGCGAGGAGGATAGCCATGTTTCTTGTAGCAAACAGCATCCGTGTGACCATCCCGGTCGCAGTAGGAGCACTTGGAGCGGGCCCGACCCCCACGTCCCCTTCCGCGAGAGCCGGAACGGCCACCGCGAGCAGAAGGCGGTTGGGGAAGTAGGGGGGAAGGGCCTGCTGAAGGAGAGCTGGAGAGGAGGGTGCCGGAGGATCCAGAGGTGGTGAAACGCGAAGGAGCATAGAGCAGACATCAGAGAGAGAGGGAGTAGAAGCCGAAGCCAATACTTGAGCCCGAATGCTCTGAAGGTGAGGTGGGACCCGAGCCATCATCATGACAATGCAGACGGCCTCCTTTTGCGCGCGCTGAGCAGCAAGATCGGTGGTAGAAGGCTGATGCTGGATTCAGGCCTCGGCCAGAGTTTTGGCCCGAGCAACAAACGAGGTCATGTCAGCCGCCCCACCAGCATCAAGAGACTGAAGGTCTGTAATAATGTCATAGAGGTGTTGAAGACTATCCTTTCCAGTGTATAAGGAGTGAAGCTCCTCCCACATGGCTTTGGCGGTCTCATGGTACATGACCATTTGGTATGGCTCACCCTCTAGAGAATTAAGGAGCCATGTTTGAACTCGGCCGTCATTGCGTAGCCACTCCTCCGTATTGGGAATAGGAGGAGCGTTAGTAAGGTGAAGCACAAGGCCCTTGACCTGAAGAACACGCCGAACCGAGTGGACCCATGGAACAAAGGTTTTCTTCCCAGATAAGGATATAGTAGTGATCCGCAACTCATCTCGAAGATCTGGAAGAGAGGTCGGGCGGTCAGCAGGAGGAGTAACCGCCTGTCCAGTAGAGTCAACGGAGGAGCCCATGGAGCCGGAGAAGACCGCTGCGAATTGGAGGGGCAGAGACCGCGCGAGAAAGAGAATTAGAAGAAGAAGTCGCCTTGGTGAGAACAAACCGCGCGACCAGCAGAAGAGAGACCGCGGGAGGAACTCGAGCGGCTAGAGGAGAGAGGCCGCGAGTAGGAACTCGAGCGGCTAGGAGAGAGAGGCCGCGAGTAGGAGCTCGAGCGGCTAGAGGAGAGAGGCCGCGAGTAGGAACTCGAGCGGCTAGAGGAGAGAGGCCGCGAGTAGGAACACGAGCGGCTAGAGGAGTGAGGCCGCGAGTAGGAACTCGAGCGGCTAGAGTAGAGAGGCCGCGAGTAGGAACTCGAGCGGCTAGAGGAGAGAGGCGGAACGGCTAGAAGCAGACAAACCGCAAGCGGCACGCAGACAAACCGCAAGCGGTTAGAAGCAGAGAGAAGTGGGTCCCACGGGAGAGAGTAGAAGAGGAGAGTAGAAGTTATAAAAAGGGCGGAGGGGTGGATCCACGGGAGGGAGAGAGGAAGAGGAGAGTTAGCGGCTTAACAAGGGAGAAGCCGTTGAGAGAAGAGACGGGTAGGAACAGGCCGCTACCCGGGCGAGTAGAGGAGCAGGCCGCAGAGGGAGAGCAGTTAGGCTAAGAAGCAAAGCCGGGTGGTTAGAAACGGGGAAACCGCGAGGTCGGATAACCTGGCTCTGATACCATGTTGAAAAAGCTCAAAGCTTGTATGTATTGCTTATGTATCAAAATACAAGGAGAGAATACAAATATATAGGGGAGAAAATGAGAAAAGAAATCCTATACAATGATGTGGGACTAAAAGGAGAAGAAGGAAAAAAGAGAAAACAAGGGCCCAATATGGGCCCATTTACATGGGCTTTTCTAACAGATGACATTCTTCTTACCGAAAATGACTTCTCTAAAATAGAGAAAACAAAAACATCCTCGAGAGCATTTTGTTATAAAAAATATGAGTCCTACAAGCTACTTCTTGGGAATTGAAATTGTGAGATATAATAACTCCATAATTCTCTCTCAACGCAAGAATGCCCTAGATCTACTCAATAAAGCTGGTGTTCTTGGAACAAAATCGGCTCAGAATTTCATTTCTATGGGCACTAACACACTTTTAGGATGAGACGTCCCCTCTCCTACAAAAAATTACTCAATGCATGCGTCTAGTCAGTAAAGTCATCTATCTTACTGTAACCAAATCTGACATCTCTTATAATGTTAGAAGGATTAGCCAATTCGCCAATTCATGCAGGTTCCTAAAGAGTGTCATCTACAAGCTGCTTTAAAAACATTAGAATAATCAAAGGGTCTCTAGAAAAAGAATAGTTGTTTCAAAAAAACTACTCAGATGCAATTTATACATATGATAAATGAGATCAAAAATCCACTTCTGGATTCTGCATATATGTAAGGGGAAATCTGGTCACTTTTGGATTCTGCAAATATGTCGGGGGAAATCGGGTCACTTCTGCATTCTGCATCTTTTTTTAAAATTATAAGGACTAGTGGACTAAAGTACAAATCAAACATTTCATGAAGGAGTTCAATTTCTTCTTTATGAAAATGCGGGCATCGATATGCCTTAACCTTTGAAATTAAAATGTTGGAAAGCAGTGAAATTTTATCATTGCACAACCGTGCCAATGGTCGTTATATTAGTACTTGAAAATAGTGTGGAAGTCCTCTAAGGTAGTTTGGAGACTAAGGCTCTATTTGGTTATGCGTTTCACCTCTCCGTTTGGAGCAAACGCCGTCGGAAGGCGGGTAAACAAATGAACCTCCGGCGGCGTTTGCTCTGTTTCCACCGACCCGCCTTGAGAAACACCCCAAAACGTTCAGTTTGGAGCAGCCACCTCCCCCCTCCGGCTCAAACACTTTGTTTCCACCCGCCGGATCGACCCGCCATTGCCGAACCAAATGAAGCCTAAATTTTTTTGTCGTTAAAGAAAAGAAAAAATTACGAGAGTACAACTGTTATAGTTGTGTGGGAAAACATAAAGAAACTGGACAAATTGAATCATGAGTAACCAATTTGTGGAGTTGTGATTATGTAATCCTTTTAGAGTCATAGAGTTGTCCTTCACAATAAAGAGAGAAATGAAATTTCCATAGTCTGATAATTTGTTGTTATAGGACCGAAGGCCCTTAGCCATTGAACCCCAAGATTAATGTCCCTCCTTGAAGGTTTATAACAAACAAATATATCGTGAAACGGTGTTCCTAAATTTATAATTGTGCAAAGTTGTGAACACAATAGAAACTCCATGTTACTTACATGAATGTGAATGGATTTGATAGCTTTGATATTTAATTTTATGAATAAGGTTGCAGATGTCAGATGTCGGATACATGTCGGTTTGAGTTTGAAATGTCGGATTGCGGGGGATATATCAGGGATATTTTACAATGTCGTTTTTAATATTTAAATAAATTTATTCATATATACACACATTTTTCTAAATATGTATAATTGCACATATAATATATGTTTATAAATTACGCAATAAACACACATATATATATAATGCATGTTTATAAATTACACAAAAAAGACGCTGACAACAGTAAATGACATAAGAGGTTCGAATGCGAGTAAGAGGAAAAAGACGTCGAATCTAAGTTCAGTGAGATGCACGAAACAAAACATTACCACTCAGATGCTTAAAATAAATGAAAAATATTTATTTTAAATACTTTAGTAGATATATCGGCCATGAGATATCACTCGGGGGATATTTTTAGAAATGATATTTTTTCTTAAAATGTCAATGTTGTAGCATTTTCTACCCAAAATATTTTTGTCGGTTGACATTGGGGCATGTCGGTCGACATCTACAACACTGCTTATGAAAATACCATCTATTTGGAGATAGAATTATTGGTGATTCTACTGCATATTAGAATTTGAACGGGAGTTTGAAACAAGAACCCCTAAACTCTTAAAGACCTGCTAGAATATATATCTATGAGAGCGTTAAAACTTATTACGAAATCTAAAACCAATTCTTTTGATGCTCCATCTTTAATATTTATTGAGTCATGTAAACGAAATATTATCATCCTGGTAGCCTTCAAGAAACAATAATGTAGATCTAATTTCACATTTATGGCTCAAAATATATTTTCATCACACATGTAATAGGGCCCCTTCTTCCTCTTTTGTTGAATTACTGTCATGTTTAATCTTTCAATATTGAAACAAACTGTGTGAATGACTGTTTTGTTGGGGTTGTGGTTGAACCGGTAGTCGATGTGATGCGAAACGAAGAAGCGGACCCGCGGCGAAGGACGAGTTTTGTGCCCGTTCAGGACCGATTAGCTCTATGGTGTATCCGGATCGATGAACTAACTCCACGGATGCGTCTGACTCGTCGTTTACCTACGATTTCATATATTAAATTGTTGTTTTATCTTTTATTATCATGTAATCGGCCCTCCACATCCCCGACCAATTGTAGTTGTTGATGTCGAGATGCCCGAGTATTCTTTATGTATAAAAAAGAGGGTATGGGGGTTGCAATGAGGTATTGCAGATTTTGGAGAAGAAGAAATCTCGAAATCTGGTGATCCCTTCACGGTGCCGACTCCGTGGAACCCTAGGTGATGACTCATTGGCCCTCTCCCACTCCCAAAAGGTAACCCTAACCCTTATCCATCTTCTCCTACCCTCAAATCCCTCCACCCCGCATCTCTCCAGCAGCCAGCCTCTGCTCCCCTTTCCTGTTGTCCAACAATAACCACCCAGTCCTATGTCTACAGCTGCCTATATATAGCCTCCTAAACACTCCGCCTCCAGCCCCTCCTTGTTGTCCAGAAACTGCCGCCAATTACCTCTGCCTGCTTCTTCCCTTCTATCCACCTCCTTGTTGTCCGTCGCCCTCTTCCCAACAACCCCAACCTTCCACCACCCCTCTTTCAATCCTCCAGCACTCACCACGTCCAGATCTATCCCCCACAACCTAGATCCGCCTCCACCTCCAAACAGCCGGATCCACCCTCCAGCAGTCTGGATCCCCCTTCATACAGCCGGATCCACCCTCCCGCAGCTCGGATTCAGATCCATATAGCCGGATCTACCTTCCCTCAGCCGGGATCCGCCTCCATATAGTCGGATCTACCTTTCCCGACTCGAACCCGCTTCCCGAAATCAGACCCAGCTATCTCTCTTGTCATCTCGCCTCTGATTCCGCCTCGGATCGCCATCAAAGTGCATCCTTCCTCGGGATCTCCATTTCTTTAGGCAACCCCCACATCTTTTGAGTGTTATTATTGTGTGGATATTTGTTCTCATTATTAATATATGTTGTTGTGATCTTATGTTTTTTGGGATCTATAGTATTTGTGGGATTTTGTTTTAGATATCGTGTGATTTGTAGGAACCATTCGCCACGCGCTTTGTTTTGACCCCTCACGCAGAGAAAAGCCTAAACCCGCTGGCTTAAAGAAAATATTTTGCTTTTGCAATAACCATATGTGTGCGATTTAACCTTTTATTTCCTTATGATGATTATATTGCCGGTTCATGCAAGTGCATTCATATAAAATTCGTGTGTGTAACCAAATTATCTCTTGTATGTCACATTAGGGTTGCATTCTAGTAGACACGCATCAAACCTCTAACCCTTTATTAGACGGTGTGTATGTTCATTGCATTTGTCACGTGATCATTTGTATTGCATTTTAGTTTAGCGCATCATACATTTGACGCCTATAGATTCGTCATGCGTCACTATGTGGCCATGATTCCCTAAATTTGCTATCCTCTACACATTGTTCTCATACAAACGTGTTAAAACAAAAGTTTTAGAACGGGTATTCAGTTTTTGAGCAATAACTATGTGCTTCATTTTGTCTGGAGGCCCAAAATAGATGTATTTTTAAGAAAAGATTGGAAGAGACCTGAAATTTGGTATGACAAGTCTTCAGATAATTCTTGATGAACAAAAACTGAGAAAAGTTGGAGGTTGAGTACTGGACTCCTCATAATTTGAGGGGCCAAACCTTTACGTGACTGTTATCTTGAAAGAGACCTAATCCAACATCATATTGTCCCCGAGAATTTCTTGGAACCAGGAGAAGTTTACCTATCCAAATGCAATGAGGCAATTAAAACATTATTGTGCCATTAAATGTGATTGTACTTCAAGTAAAGCTCAATTTGATATGCTAAAAAGTTGAGTCATCAGATCTTAATCTTGGACATGATAATTTAATTTGACCACAGTTGGCTAGATGATGTTTTGGAAATATCGGGTGGTATTTTTTTTGTGAAAATACAAGAACCTGTCCTCGGCCTGTATAAAAAATTGGAATGAGTGTTCCTGTCTTTGGATGTTCAGTGATCCTTGAGTCTGAGTGGTATGTGCCCACAGTGACACAACCACGACCTGAGTCTTGTACCGGAGTTGCCCCATGTCTCATTTTGTGGCTTTAGATGGCTTCAAGATGGCCATTATTTTCTCGTGAAACTCCCAAAATTCATGGCAGAAAACACAATTTGCTTCCTGTAGAGAAAAACTCAACCTTGTATATACTATCTCAATCATGAAATACAATGTATGAATACACATTTATAGGAGGGAGAAGTAGGGAAGAGAGTACTATATAAGATGTGGAACTAAAAAGGAGAGAAGAAGAAATACAACTAAATGAGCCTATTTACATGGGCTTTTCCAACACTTCCCCGCAAGTTGCAGCGTACAAGTCATATGCACCAGGCTTGGACAGACACTGGTAGAATATAGTGCTAGGTAGAGCCTTTGTGAGGATATCAGCCACTTGTTCAGTACCAGGAACATGCTTCAATTCTATCTTCTTCATTTGGACTTACTCCCGAATAAAGTGGCAGTCTACTTCAATATGTTTCATTCTTTCATGAAAGACTGGGTTCTTCGCCATGGTATAGAAATCAAGGATAATGAAGTGGCACAAATCTGAAGGTGTAGAAATAGGCGATGTAAGGATACATAATTCGCCATGGAATAAGCTGTAGATTCTGGTGACGGATCAGCGGGACTCGGAGCATCAGAGGGCAAGACAGACTGCAGTGGGGCACTGGAGGCAGGATGACGATGAGTGTAGACACAAATAACAGGAGGCTTGGCAATAGGGGGGCCTGGGCTGGAGGTTTTGGTGGTGGAGGAGTGGTAACGGGAATGACAGGACGTAAGACAGTTGGTGGCGGAGGTGTAGGATCTGAAGCAGAGAAGAAAGGAAGATCCTCCCGAAAGGTAACATCAGAAGAAACTGTCACCTTTCGGGTAGCCGGTGAGTAGCAAACGTAGCCTTTTTGTGACTGTGAGTAGCCAACAAAGATGTGTTTGGCTGCCCGGGGATCCAATTTATCCAAGGATGGACCAAGGGTGTGAACGTAGCAAGTGCACCCAAAGATGCGGGGTGTGAGAGAGAATACTGGAGTAGACAGGAACATAAGACTGAATGGAGTGACATTGTGGAGGATGGGGGAAGAAAGACGGTTAATCAGATAGCACGCCTTCGAAAGAGCAAAGTTCCAATAATTTTTGGGAATGTGCATTTGGAGCATGATGGAGCGGGCCACATCGAGAAGATGTCGATTCTTCCGCTCGGTGACTCCCATTTTGTTGGGGGGTATAGACACATGAGGTTTGGTGAATAATCCCATAGTCAGAGCAAAGAGTCGCAAATTTGTGGCTACTGTATTCACAAGCATTATCCGTGCGGAGAGTTTTGATGTTTGTGGAGAATTGCGTTTAGGTCTCAAGAAGGAACACCCGAAAGACATGAGGAAGCTCAGAGCGATCACGAAGTAGGTATAACCACGTCATTCGTGAATAATCATCAATAAACATTAGAAAATAACGATAAACAAAAATGTTAGTAACTTTGTACGGACCCCAAATATCAGAGTATACTAAAATAAAAGGAGCAGTGCTCCGAGTACAATGAGATGAAAAAGATGAATGAGGCTGCTTGCCTAACACATGATTCACATTGAAAAGAAGGTAAAGATACAATTGGGAGAGCCTTCTGGGGGACTGGTAAAGGGGCCTGGACAAGACACCGATGTCAATCGACGGAGGAGACTGAAAAGAGGATAGCTGGAGAGTCATCAAGGAGGTAGAGCCCGTTTTGCAGTCGTCACGTACCAATGATAGTTCGCGTCTTGTCATCCTGTATCAGAAAAGAAGAATAAGTGAAGGTTACCGAGCAATTCAAATCATTAGTCAGGCGACCAAAAAAAAGCAAATTAAACGGAGAGCCCAAAACATGAAGAACCGAGCATAGAGAGAGAGAAGAAGTGAGAGGGATGTCAACCGAGCCAGAGACAGGAACAGTGTCCCCATTGACCACTGTGATACACTTAGGATGAGAAGAATCCAGGTATTGATGTGGTCGCAGGGAGGTGATGTGATGGGTGGCACCTGTTGAAGTTGGAGACCGGGCGGTCTGTCTTGGCGGGTTGGAGACCGCGCGGTCTGGCGGTTTGACTCGGCGACTTGTAAACCGGGCGGTCTAGCAATCTTCTCAGGCGACCTCTCTGCATCTCTTATTGTAAGCCGTGCGGTTAGTCCTTTTGTCTAACCGCGCGGCCTGTGCGGTTTACTTTGTACAGTCCGCTTAGCTTGTAAATTTTAGTCCCACATCTCTTATTTGTATTCTCTCTTCTCTCCTCCATTCTATATAAGGGAGGGCATACCTTTGTAATAGTTATCTTTTTTGGATAATAAAATTTCGATTATTCAAAAGTTTATTCGGCTTGTTCTCTTCTTTTCGCTTCCTTTCTCTACTTTCTAACATGGTATCAGAGGACACGGACTTTTCCTCCTGATTCTGTGCGCTCTCTGTTGTTCGCGGCTTGTCTTCCGCGTTCTGCGGCTTGTTCGCGGCTTGCCTTCTCCTCTGTCCGCGCGGCTTGTTTCTATCCGCGCGGCTTGTTTCTGTCCGCTGCCTGTTTGCGCGGCTTGCTCTTCTTGTTTCTCTTCTCCTCCTGCTCTTTGTCGCAGCGACCTGTTTCCGTGTCGCCGCGCTCCTTGCTCTTTCCTGCCGCTACGACTTCCTAGTCGCTGCGGTCTGTCTCTATCCGCGTGTGTTGTCTCTGCACTCGCGGTTTGCTGCTGTGATCTGCCTGACCGTGCGGGTTGTTCCTTTCTTACCCGCATCTTGGTCGCGGTCACCTGCTCTTCTCCTCTCTTCTGTTCGCTCGGCTTTTTCAGTCCGCGCGACCTCTTCCCCGCTGTGCCCTTGACCGCATTCTCGCAACTGCTGTGATCTGCCTGACCGTGCGGGTTGTCCCTTTCTTACCCGCATCTTGGTCGCGGTCACCTGCTCTTCTCCTCTCTTCTGTTCGCTCGGCCCTTTGCAGTCCGCGCGACCTCTTCCCCGCTGTGCCCTTGACCGCATTCTCGCAACTGCTGTGATCTGCCTGACCGTGCGGGTTGTCCCTTTCTTACCCGCATCTTGGTCGCGGTCACCTGCTCTTCTCCTCTCTTCTGTTCGCTCGGCCCTTTGCAGTCCGCGCGACTACTTCCCCGCTGTGCCTTGATCTGAATCCTAGCCGCTCGTGTTCACGCGGCTTCTTCCCTTTTGTTCCCGCCGCGGTTTCACGCGGATTCTTCCTTGTTTGAGCGGCCTCTCCGCCTCTTCGCTCTTAGCCGCTTCTCTTGTTAGTCGCCGCGACCTCCTGGTTTAGTCGCGCGGCTTGTGCTCTGCACCTTGGTCGTGGCCCTTCGTGCCGCTGGTGTGCTGTCACCGAGACCGCTGCAGTTTCTTCTTCCTCCCTTCATGGCTTTCGCCTCGGTTGTCACGTCTTCTGGTCGTGCACACGTTGTTACTCAGGGCAAATGGCTGATCGATACTGGTGCTACGAATCATATGACCGGCCATCTCCCGTGTTTCTCTCTCCTAGAAAAACATGCTCGCTTGCCCCCAGTTACTCTCGCTGACGGCTCTTCATCATCAGTTCATGGCACAGGGATCGTTCATGTCACCCCGTCTCTTCACTTGGCGGATACTCTATATGTGCCCCAGTTCCCGTGCAACTTATTATCTGTTACATCTCTTTGCAAGCAATTACAGTGTTCCGTCACATTTACTTCTACTTCTTGCTCTTTTCAGGATCCGGACTCCCAACGGACGATTGCTACTGGGACTGAGAGTGGCGGCTTATACTTCCTAGACAACATTTCTGCTTTTTCCACCTTCTCCTCCACCTCCACAGATCTTCTCCAATGGCATCTCCGCCTTGGTCATGCTCCTCCCCGTCTTCTTCGTCAACTTCTGCCCCACCTTCCTCCTCAAAGTCCTCCGCTCAACTGTGAGGCCTGTCAGCTTGGCAAGCATCACCGCTCCTCCTTCCCTCCAAAGCACGTTCGTAGCTCTACCCGTCCGTTTGATCTTATCCACTCCGACATCTGGGGTCCTTCTCCTACTCTTACCATTGGTCGGGGTAGTTCCTATTTTGTCACGTTCATTGATGATTTCTCTCGCTGTACGTGGGTGTATCTGTTAAAAGATCGCTCCGAATTATTCTCTGTATGGACATCCTTCTATCTCATGATCAAAACTCAGTTTGATGTTTCTATCAAAGTTTTTCGGTCTGATAATGCCGCAGAATATCTCAGTCGTGACTTCTCTACATTCTGCATGCAAATGAGATTCTTCATCAAACTAGTTGTGTCTATTCTTCACAACAAAATGGTGTAGCCGAACGCAAAAACCGACACCTGCTCGATGTCGCTCGCACCTTGATGACCCAGATGCATGTTCCTCGCTCCTATTGGGGCTATGCTGTTCTCCTTGCCTGCTACCTCATCAATCGCATTCCCTCCACGGTTCTCCATGGCCAAACCCCGTTCTCCATTTTGTATCCGGGCAAGGAGCCGTTTCATCTCCCTCTCCAAATCTTTGGATGCACTGCCTTTGTGCATGCCCCTTCTGCCACCCGTGATAAGCTCTCCCCTCGCTCCACCAAATGTGTCTTTCTGGGGTATTCCACCACTCAGAAAGGCTACTGTTGCTTTGATCCCGTCCTTCGTAAGCAGTTCGTCTCTGCTGACGTCACCTTCTTCGAGAATACCTCCTACTTCTCGGATGCCTCTTCTCCTCTTCTCCCAGCTTCTGATTCTCCTGCCGTTCCCTTCGTTCCCTCGTCTCCTCCTACACTCTCCACCACTACACCGTCTCCACCCCCTCCTCTTCCTCCACCTCTCTCTCTCCCTTCCACACCACCCTCTCCCTCCTCTCCGCTGCCGTCGCTCTCTTCTCCCGGGCCAGCTTTCTCTACCACGGATGCTCCGGATGCCGCGGGCCCGGCTGACCTGGATCTTCCTATAGCTCTTCGCAAAGGGGTGCGGACGTGCACCTTACACCCCCTTGCTGCTGTTGTTTCCTATGATCGTCTTACTCCTTCTCGCAGGGCCTTTGCACTGGCTATCTCTGCCACTGCCACACCCCGCTCCTATCAGGAGGCCCTTGCTATTCCTCACTGGAAGATGGCCATGGATGAGGAAATGGCGACCCTCACTGAGCGGGGTACCTGGACTCTTGTTCCTCCTCCCTTTGGCACTGATGTTGTTGGCTGTCGCTGGGTCTTTGTGGTCAATTTAGCCCAGACGGCACTGTGGATCGGTATAAGGCTCGCCTTGTGGCTAAGGGCTTTACTCAGACCTATGGGGTTGATTACTTTGACACCTTCTCCCCTGTGGCTCGTCTCAGCACAATCCGGGTTCTTCTCTCTGTGGCCGTCAATCGGGATTGGCCAATTTCTCAGCTGGACGTCAAGAATGCCTTCCTTTATGGTGATCTTCACGAGGCCGTTTACATGGAGCAACCTCCTGGGTATGTTGCTCAGGGGGAGACACGAGTATGCCGGCTGCAAAAGGCAATTTATGGCCTCAAGCAGAGTCCTCGAGCTTGGTTTGACAAGTTCAGCGGTATTGTGGCGGCTGTTGGTTTTGTGCGAAGCTCTGCTGATCACTCTCTCTTTATTCGCAAAACTCCTTCTGGGCTGGTTGTTCTTGCTGTATACGTCGATGATATTCTTCTCACTGGCGATGACCAGGAAGGGGTAGCCCTGACAAAGCTACATCTTCGCCAACATCTGATCACTAAAGATATGGGCTCTCCAAAGTACTTTCTGGGGATCGAACTCTCTCGGAAGCCCGACTCCTTAGTTCTCTCTCAGCGTAAGTATGCCCTTGATCTTTTAAAAGAGGCAGGATTGACTGGAGCTAAACCTGCCCGATGTCCCATGGCTATTGGGGAGGACAAAACCTGGACAGATGATTCGCCTCTTCTTTCAGATAGTTCGCGGTACAGGCGTCTGGTTGGTAAGCTCATATATCTCACAGTGACCAGACCCGATATTTCTTATGCTGTGGGCAAGGTGAGTCAATTCATGCAAGCGCCCAGGGATTGTCATCTTCAGTCCGCCTTGCGGATCTTGGAATATGTCAAAGCAGCGCCTGGGAAAGGATTACTGTTTCAGAAGAATGGTCATCTGAGGATTGAAGCCTACTCAGATGCAAGTTATGCTGATGACAAAGGGGATCGCAAGTCTACCTCAGGTTTTTGCACCTTTGTTGGGGGAAATCTGGTGAGCTGGAAGAGTAAAAAGCAGTCTGTTGTCTCCAGGTCCAGTGCAGAAGCTGAGTATCGCAGTATGGCGTCAACCACTTGTGAGTTGAAATGGTTGCGGGCTCTCATGCTAGATTTAGGAGAGGTGTACAACCATCCTCTACCTATGTTCTGTGATAACAAGGCCGCCATATACATCTCCAAAAATCCGGTATTCCATGAAAGAACAAAGCACATTGAGGTTGACTGCCATTTCATTCGTGAAGAGATTTTAAAAGAACAGATTTGCACTCCGTTTGTCACATCTGATAAAGAGCTAGCTGACATCTTCACCAAGCCAGTCTCCGCCTCGTTTCTGCATGTTTGCGACAAGCTGGGCATGATTGATATATATGCTCTAGCTTGAGGGGGAGTGTTGAAGTTGGAGACCGGGCGGTCTGTCTTGGCGGGTTGGAGACCGCGCGGTCTGGCGGTTGACTCGGCGACTTGTAAACCGGGCGGTCTAGCAATCTTCTCAGGCGACCTCTCTGCATCTCTTATTGTAAGCCGTGCGGTTAGTCCTTCTGTCTAACCGCGCGGCCTGTGCGGTTTACTTTGTACAGTCCGCTTAGCTTGTAAATTTTAGTCTCACATCTCTTATTTGTATTCTCTCTTCTCTCCTCCATTCTATATAAGGGAGGGCATACCTTTGTAATAGTTATCTTTTTTGGATAATAAAATTTCGATTATTCAAAAGTTTATTCGGCTTGTTCTCTTCTTTTCGCTTCCTTTCTCTACTTTCTAACAGCACCTGAGTCCACTATCCAGCGCAGACTAGTGGAGAGACGAGCGATACCTTCTTGGGAGATGGAGGCAGCAGAGGCAACAGAGGCAGGTGGGCGACTGAGCAGACCGTGGAGTTGTTGAAGCTGAAGGCGGACCACTTCAAGGTCAGTACGAGCGGAGGAGTCAGAAATAGCAACAGTGGCCTGTGGACGAGGAGGAAGCCCATGCTTTTGATAGCATGTGGTCTCAAGATGACCGTCCTTACCGCAGAAGGAACACTTTGGGCGAGGCCGGCCTCCCCGTCTGCGGCCCCGAGAGCCAGAACTCCCCCCACGAGAAGGAGGGGGGAAGGCAGCAGGGGTGCAGATGTCTGTTGCAGGAGAGCCGGGGACGGGGGAGCAGAACTATCAGGAGGCGGTAAGACCTTGAGCAGCATAGAACACACATCTGATGGTGAGGGAGTAGCAACCGAGGAGAGGATCTGGGACCGAACGCTGTGAAGATGAGGGGGAACACGAGCCATCATCATGGCCACGCCGACGGCTTCTTTCTGAGCCCGTTGTGCAGCGAGATCCAACGTAGGAGATTGATGTTGAATTCATGCTTCAACTAAAGTCTTGGCCCGAGCAACAAAGGAGGTGAGGTCGGTGGTCCCGACAACATCCAGGGACTGGAGATCAGTAATAATGTCATAAAGATGCTGGAAACTATCTTTTCCGGAATATAGAGACTGGAGCTCATCTCACATTGCCTTGATCATTTCGTGATATATGACCATGCGGTAGGGTTCGGTATCAAGGGAGTTGAGGAGCCATGTCTGAACCCGACCATCGTTGCGCAACCAATCGTCAGTAGGAGCAGCAGGAGGCGCTTGGATCAAGTGATGGAGAAAACCTTTGGACTGTAGTACGCGGCGAACAGAGTGTACCCACTCCACGAAGTTCTTCTTCCCGGCTAGCGAAATGGTAGTAATCCGCAACTCATCACGGAGTTCAGGGGCAGAGGTCGGGCGGTCTGCAGAGGAAGAAGCAGTCTGTCAGGTTGACTCTGGAGAGGTCGCCATGGCCAGGAGAGCAGGAGGTTAGGTCGGCGGACAGGAAGAACAACGACCAGGCAGGAGACCGCACGGTCTGGGTGGCAATCCACCAGCGGCAAGGCAATGAGGCCGCCGCGACCAGAATGCGGAGCGGATAGCTGGTAGAAGTCGCACAGTCACGGTGATAAAACACCAGCGACACGGAGGATGCCACGACCAGTATGCAGAGCCCGCAGCAGAGAGTAGAAACTGCTAGCGACAAGACAGGTCACAGCGACTAAGCGGTGAAGAGGTCAGACGAGAAGTCTGCACGACCAAGGTGAGCACACCAGCGGCAAGGACAGATGTCGGGACCTAGATGCGGAGCTTGCCGAGAAGAGGAGAAGCCGCAGTGACAAGAGAGGCAAAGCGTGGCGAGAAGAGAAGCCGTGACGACTAAGGCAAGCCGCGGCGAACAGAGAGCAGAGCAGCGAGAAGGAAGATCTCGGCGGGTAGACTAAAAGTTCGCAGCGAGTAAGATGCGCAACTCGCGGCAAGAAGAGAGAAGCCGTGACGACTAAGGCAAGCCGCAACGAACAGAGAGCAGAGCAGCGAGAATGAAGATCTCGGCAGGTAGACTAGAAGTCCGCAGCGAGTAAGATGCGCAACTCGCGGCGAGAAGAGAGACCGCGGCGACAAAGTCAAGTCGCGGCGACTTTAAACAAGTCGCGGCGAGCGGGAAGAAGGAAAGCAGGTAGAGCTGTGGGTAGAAGTGATAGGGAGACCGCGCGGATAGATAAGGAGACTGCGTGGGCAGAGGAAAAAACAAGGAAGGGAGGTCCCCACCTGTGAGAGGTTATAAAGGGAAGGAGGAGGAGGAGGAGGAGAGGTGGAAGCCACGAGAGAGACAGAGCAGAAGAAGCGGTTAAAAAGACCTTGTCCGCGCGGGAAGTCGCTGAAACGGAGACTGTGGCTAGAAATAGGTAGATCGCATGACACTACGGTTAAGCAGAAGAGGTAAAGCCGACCGATAAGCCGGAAGAACGGGCGGTTTCAAAAAAGACAGGACAGATCGTCTTCCTCTGATACCATGTAGAGAAAAACTCAACCTTGTATATACTATCTCAATCATGAAATACAATGTATGAATACACATTTATAGGAGGGAGAAAGAGGGAAGAGTGTCTTATACAAGATGTTAGACTAAAGAGGAGAGAAGAAATACAACTAAATGGTCCTATTTACATGGGCTTTTTCAACACTTCCTAAGAACGAGATGATGATTCTTGATAGCATGATAAAGAATTGCTTGCCTGTAATATTTTCTGCCGGAAACCGAAAAGACCGTTGTTGTGTGGACAGAGTAATCTGACGACGGTTCGTAGTTCGGCAGAGTAAAAGATGGAAGATAGAAACAGGGACCGAGCAAGCTAAACTTTATTACTTCAATTCATGATATCCATCATGTAGCTCAAACCACATTATATAACCATTACATAGACAATCACTGAATCACCTACTAGTCATTACTCTTACCAATATAACTATTATAGAACTCGCAATGCTAGATGTTGCCCGTGTTTACTTATTAGAGGTGCCAATATTTCAGACACTGCAACATGCGGCCAAGTATGTGGCATGAGAGGCTAGACTCATGACATGTGTATTCTTATGTTGTGTGGCTTTATGGTTATGCAATTCTTCTTACTTTGCTCAACTATCCACAACACCCAATAATCTTTGTTTTCCATTAGGTAATAAGTTGTTGAAAGGGAGGGCTACCAAGAGAATTTAGAAGGAAAAATAGTTTGAGGAATCAATAATGGTGAACATTTTAGCTAAAGAAAATGTTGGAAGAATTGAAAATCACAAATGCAACGATGTAAGTTCAAAATCAAGACATTTGCATACCGCTTCTCCCAATCCATGTGTACAAAGACAGAAAAAAGTAAAGTCTGATAAAGACTTAATTGGAGGGAACTGCCTTAACTTTATAAGCATCCAACAGTTCTGGAATTGTATCACTGTACTTCCACACATACTTCTTCAAGAAATTACTCTCACCCATTCGAAGGAGAGTTGAGAAACATATGTTCGTGCCTAAGAGTCCACGCTTTGACAATATGCTAAAGACAGCATACATAGGTACAATCCTCTTTTCAAAACTGAAGCTTAGAACAATGGGCATCACAGCCAGGCGAGAGGGTTCCCATTTGAGATTTTCAACGAAGAAGGCCATGACCCTCCTAATCTTCTCCTCGGAGATACACATGCACGAAGGACTCTTCTTGAAAGCAGAGAGAGTCTCCTCCTGCGACCAGCCTAAACTGCGGTAAAGTTGCAGCTTCCTCTCCCATGACGGCTGGGTGAGGCCGGCCATCACTTTGATTCCATGAATGAACATTGGGTTTGAAGGATTGAAGCCCATGTCCTGAAGCAACACCACAGATTTGCTAAATCGCTCAGGTTCTTGAGTTATTGCCCAAGGGCACCACCAAAGGAGCTTGGGGATGTTGGCACCTGCTCCATGCTCGCGAAGCGTTTCCATTTTAGGCAACAAATGCTTCTTGAGATCATGGCCGAGGACCCAGGTGCCTCTGGCGATGGAAGTGGCGACAATCTTCCTGTCGCCGCCGAGAGCGGTCATCAACAGATGTAAGTTAGGACTGAGCTTCCTCTCCAAGCTGATCTTGAGGAGCTCGGGATTTTTGGTGAAGAGCTTCACGATGAAATTTGGGGTGAATCCCGCGGCGAAGAATAGATCGAGCTTGGGCTTGATACATTTCTCCGGATGGAAGCTGAAGAGAGTCGGTTGCTTGGCGGCCATGAGCGCGATGTTAGATTTTTCGAATCCGTAACTTGCCAGGATACGGAGGACGGATTCAGCATTTGCAGTCGTCTTCATGTTGAACTTAGAGGCGGCCGCAAGTGCAGCCGACGGCGAGAGGCCGCAGGAAGTTTTAAAGAATGATGCGGCGAGGTCCAAGTTCGGAGAGGATGGGCGGGTAGTGAAGGGTTTGGAGAAAAGTTCATGGTGAAGGAGGCGTAGAAAGGTACCGGGTGATCTTCGGCCGCCGGCGAGGAAGGGGTTTCCAAGGAGAATGGCTAACATAGTGCGTAGTAACATATCAGACAACCAGAGCCAGAATGCTCAATAGAAAACAAATTAAAAGAGATCCTCAAATAGCTTAATTAAATCATTAGACGCGCTCAACGCGAACAATGGTGGCTCTGCTGTGTATATATATGATGTACTACATGTAAGATATTTTCGCAGCATATACAATACTTTTACAGTGTATACTTATTGCAGGTCCTTCGAGCCTCTCGGTAGACCGGTTTACATTGGACCGTCTTAGTTTTGTAGCGGTCGAGGGCGCAAACAGAGAGAGAGAGAGGACAGTGAACAAGAATGTTTTTTTAATGTTGAAAACCCTGAAATATGGGGAAAATCACACGGTCGGGGTTGTGCCGACCAAATTTTATTATTTGATAGTGTTTCCAAGGCATTTGATAGAATGCTAGGGCGACATGCCGCTCCTTGTTATAATTTGGGGAAAGAGAGAGAGCGTTCGGTTGGTGACAAACCGCCGCTCACGAAACTGAGTATTTTAACTTTCTTCACGATGCAGAGCATGCTTTTTGGGGCCTTAACGGTCTTCTTCTCGTGCTCGGAAGATAGAGGGGAGAATGCTTGTTGATGTCAGACGAGGGCTGAGTGTTGGGAGTGTTGGTTGTAGTAGGCTTGCTGGACGAAGCTTGGCTGCGGGTGGAGATCATCGCGCAGACTTCGAAGTGCTTGAAGATCTTCAAGTGTGTCTTTGAAGGCGAAGGAGACCTCCGTGGAGCTCTCAAGCATGTAGGAGGAGAGATGAAGGAGAAAAAATGTGAGAATAAAGGAGGATTTGAGATCCCATTTATATGTTGCAGGGGCGGTTACGATAAGTATGCGGTTATACGCATACCGTAACTACCCTATTTACTATTTGCATTCCTTTTTAGTATAGTTTGATGCACCCACCCATATTGTGTGGTTAAGTCGGTGGTTACGCGGATGGTTGCCTGTACAACAGACGAAGGAGATTGTGGGAGACAATCGGCCGGCGGAGGAGAGGGGGGCGACCGGAGGGAGGCCCAACCTACGGGGCCGCCCGTGCGGATCCCCCTACGGCGGTCGGCCTCGGGGCCGACCACGGGGAATCGCTGCGAAGTGCGGCGACGGCTGGCGTCACGGCTGACTACGGGCGTCCGCAGCCGCAAGGGCGCCGCAGCGAGGCTCGGCGGCAGCCGACCTCGTGGCCAGCTCCAGGCCTCCATGTCCGAGGAACACAACCACATGGCAAGGAGGCGGCCGACCGCGGGCCTTCGCAGGGGGGGAGCGCGAGATAAGGCGGTGGCGAAAAGATGTAGGTGAAACGCCGAAGGGGCCAAGGTGAGAGGAGAAAAGATGTGGGCACGAGGGATCTCCTGCATGCGGAGCGGGTGCGTATGGGCACCCGTTAGGAGGGGGCGCGCGCAGGATGCACACGTGCGCTGGGAGTCTACACGCGAGGTCCCCCCCCCCCCCCGCCCCGCAGGCGCGTGCGGTGTTCACCAGCGTGTTGGCGTACGTGGCGCTCTTCTCCCGCTCAGGAGCATACACGCGAGGAGCACCCGCGGGGAGCCGCACGTGGGTGGTGCACTCGCACGCAGACACTCTCGGGGGAGGGGGGCTTTCCCGCACGCAGGCGCACATGATCAAGGTGCGTCTGCACACATCCCACGAGCACGAGGCGCACCCGCGCACATCTCGCATGCGCGGGGAGCTTCGTGTGTAGCCCACGCTCGTGGGGTGCTCCTTGGTGCTGGGCATAACTGCATGTTCGGGGGCATCACTGTGCACACGCTTGCGCTCGTGCGTTTTGTGTGCGCGGGTCATGCTTCCATCTTGCAATGTTTGTTTTTATTTCAATTCTTGACTTATGTTTTAGTTTCCAACACCGAGGCATTGCGCACAAGGTCGACCGATACAGTTGCGTTCTTCGCTCACCGTTGAGCAGATTAACATTTGGAGGAAGCGGTTCAGAATACGTGTTGGGTTGTAAATTGAGATAACACACATAAGGGAGCGGGTGCAGAATCCACCGTTGGATTGGATGACGTTGTGCAAGACGTCAATGGAATCCAGATTTCGCTTGCCACCATGCAAAGAGGTGGTTGAAATATTGAAGTATTGTGGCTTGTTAGTGTCCTAATTTACTCCTATCGGGATGACATGTATTATGGGGTTGATTGCCTTCTTTAGGGAGCATAGATCGAGGTTCTCTTTAGAACTTTTTAAGGAAAGGTGTGAGGTGCGCACTGACGGAGGTGGTCGCATCGAGATCTGCAACAACAAATACTGGTTTAAGTTTGAGAACCGTACGGACTATCACCACGGAAACACCTTGTTTGGCTATGTTCTGAACTCCTAGGGTTTGCCAAAGCTTTTGAAGTCGTTCCCTGATCGTTGTTGTTGTGTGAAGAGGCATGCACGAGAGTTCACACCGATGTCGGGTTCACTGTGCCTCACGAGTTGGAAAACCCCTTTTTCAGTATTTTGTTGCTTGTGGAGGAGAAGCACATGTTGTTGTGTGGGCTTTCTACTGATCCAGAGCATGTTGTTGTTGTTCCTTTAGATCACGAGAAGAAGATGAAGTTGGTGTTAAAGGTTTGCAGCTTGGATCCCGAGTCTCGACCTTCCTCTCGGCCGTGGGATCTCCCTGACGATGCGACCATCTGTAGTTCTATAGTTAAGGTTGTGCCTGCTGTTCCTAACCTCGAGGTACTAGGCTCCTCTACCCCCAGGCTCCAACTGAGGAGGCTCCTGTGTCGCTGATGGCAAAGGGGAAGTGTGTGTCTTCCTCATTGGAAGTGATGAACATTGCGGTGAGTGTAACATTTTACTTTGATTTGCTCATCACCTTAAATTTATTTGATTTGTTTCATTTCATCAGATGGAGAAGTTTCTGGGGAAAATACGGTGCGACTATTGGAGAGCATGCAGGGGGATGTGACCTGCCTGGAGACTGAGTTGGGGACGTCGAAGGCCGAGGAAGAGTGCCTTTATTCACAGGAGCAGACTTCTAAGCTGAAGGTCACAGGAGTCGTCGAGTATAGGGAATCCATTGACTTTATGCGGGATCGTTGACTGCTTTTTGAGGAGATCCGCAGGAGGTCTGGACCAAGGGGGTGGAACCCCTAATAGTAGACGAGCGAGAGGTAGCCTTCAGACAAGGTATAACGAAGACACTCTGTAAAGGTGGCGCGAGCGCGCAACTGTGATATAACAGACCACGGTTTAGAGGATCTTTCTGAAGATGAGAGCTCTGATTTTGATGTGGATGTTGTGGGCGAGTAGTAACTTTGCCTTTGTATCTTTGTACATTTATTCTTTGTAGTTATATATGTTTCGTGTCCCTTTGTACTTTGTAGTTCCTTTGTTTGCTATGGTAGCGTTTCTTGAATGCATTTTGTGTATTGCAACATTGCTTATGAATTAATCTGACTTAGAGCATTGTTTGTGCGATGATTAGGCTTTTTGCGATGTTGGCCGGCATGCACAACTTTGGTATGCTTCCTAGACGTCAATGGTTGGAGGACAATACCCAGACGATGTCATAACCTAAGGTCAGGCCGTCGATATGGGGGCATCGTTGATTGGTTGGCAGTAGAAGGGCAAGACCTAGACGACAACACAACGTACTACATCGGCGAAGGATGGACACTTCAAGATGGGTGGTGAGAGGTCAGGTCGTTGAGCTGGGGGTGTCATTGATTGGTTGCAGTAGAAGGACAAGATCTAGACGATGTTGCAACCTACTACAAGGGTGAAGGGCAGACATGTCAAAGCCAAAACTGGCCTCAACGAGAGTTCGGACCTTGGGGTGTAGCCAACACCTACTTCTCCCAAACTTTGACCCATGACTAGTGACTAAGAACCTAGAATTGACTCTAAGCCTCAGCTGGGAGGTCTCTCCTCTAACCCGGAAGTTCTCTGAGCGCTTCCCCTCCAAAGCCAATTGCTGGGCTAGGAGTACCTCAGAGAGCACTAGAAGGAATTCTGGAAAGTCTGGAAAACTTGCCTTCTGAGGTATCCTGTGGGTCTATTTATAGATTTTCAGTATTTGGTCTGCTAATAGCATAATTCTGCTATACAAAAAGACTAATTGCAGACCCGAGGGTATTCTGGTAATTTAACAAGAGGGTAATTTAGTAATTTTACACGAGGATAATCTGGTAATTTTACCCCTGTACCTCGCTGGGGGGAAGCCCTTCCGTCGCTCTGTAAGTTTTTTGTCTGCCTCATACCGACCTTGAGAGGATCCCACCTACCTTGACGCAAGCCCTCTCGCAGGCCCTAGGCGGGAACCCTCTCGTCTATCGCCTATCATGGGTGAGAACCCTCTTGCCCGACGCCAGTTGATCCTGCTTCTAGGCTAAAGCTAGCCCAAGGCTAACCCCCTGGTCCTTTGGGAATCTAGGTTCCACTCAGCGAATATGGGGTTGTACACAATCCCCGCTGTTGGTGAGCTAGCCTTGCGCTCGGAAAGACACGTCCAACCCCAGATATTCGTTGGGCACTTGCTGACCTGGAAGGGAATCTTGGGTGGGCCCTACCTTGACCTGGTATATATATGCCGACAGGCCAGTTCTCAGGCCACCGTTGTTGCCGTCATCTTCCACTTTAGCTCCCACAAGTTTGTCAAGATGTATGTCAAGCGTAGCGAGAAGTGAAAGTGGTGGTATGCACTGATACCACCTGTGAGGTTAGACTATTTAACTCTAGAGAGGGGGTGAATAGAGTGTTTTAAAATCTTATCTGATTTTTTATTGCATATGTAAAATAATGATACTTATAAGTGTAATCAGAGGGTGCAAAAATAAAAACTAAACTACACAGCAAGCATCACACAATAAAAATGAGAGAGCATCATAGATGACACAAGAATTTTTATAGTGGTTCCCCTAAAACTTGGGTACATCCACTCTTCTACCACCCTGGTAGGAATCCACTCAGGTTTTTGATCAGGTGCCCTGCCACCAATCAGGTTTTTGCTCAGGTGTCTGTCACCACAAGATCTGCTTCAGGTAGATCAGGAAACCCTTCAGGCTTTTGATCAGGTGCCTAAAAACCAAATCAAGTCTTTTGATCAGGAGACTTGCAACCAAGTGTTTAACTTTTGAAGGGAGATAGAACTCTGTGTACAGTGGGGTAAAACAAATAAAACAAGTTGTTGTCTTCTCTTTTCTCAAAGCAACTGAGAAGACTTCTGGATCCTTGATGATTTCAAAGTTCCTCTTGAGGTGAAGATCTGTTCAGGAAGAATGAGAGCTCTGCAGGGTGAGTAGGTCTTCTAAAGATTTCTCCAGAAAGCTGTAGATAGATTGAAGTTGATTGTCTCTTGAAAACTTGCTGGAGGATGAACACTTAATGAAGACAGAGCAGAATACTTTTTCTTGAATATTTTCTTGTGTTCTGTCTCTTGTCTTGTCGACTGAAAGAGAAAATCTCTTTTATATATCTCTGTATAAATTCTCCTTTGAATTTGAATTCCTTTAGCATTGAATGCTGACTGCATGGAGAATGGAAATGCGGCTGAAGAGAATATATCATTAATGAATTTCTCCAACTGTCCTATTAAAAATGATAAGTAACATTCCTGATGAAGACCATAATCAATGCTCCCACTAACGGCTAGATTCAGAGAATATAAGCATTGATTATTCATGAATTACTGCATGAGAATAAGGACAAAAGGAGGGAAAATTCCAAGTCTGGAATTGCACAGCAATCGTCGACCAGAGAACTGATTTCGTCGACCTAAGATCAAAGTTCGTCGACCAGAGAAATCATGTTCATCGACTTGAGAATTCTTTTTCATCGACCTGAGAACCAAGTTCGCCGACCTGAGTTCAGCTAACTGCTTACTGAGAGAATCTTCCCAATTCTGTGCTCTAAGTTTGTCAAGCTAATAACATAACTTCATCGAACTGAGTTCAGAGAAAGTATTCTGGACTTAATGTGTTGAAGTTGATCTCCCAAAATTCGTCGACCTGAGCTCGAATATCATCGAGCTCAACTCAGATAATTTACTCTGAGTTCGTCGAGCGAAGCACGACTTTCGTCGAGCTGAGTTTGACGAACGTCGAACTCACTTTCCTGAACTGATATTCTTCTAAGTCTTTGAGTCTTCTGCTTTCTTTTGTTGGCTGGTCCAAGTGAGGTTGATTCTAAGGACTTAGCCTAAACTCTAGGACACAATGACATGACCTTGACTATACATGGTGAGTCAATTATCCTAGTTAGTGAACCTAACCCAAATCAAAATAGGGATCCAACAATCTCCCCCTATTTGGGTGAGGTCACTAATAAACATGAAATAAAGAACAATCACAAAGTAGAAAATATATCTGGCCGAGAAATTGAAACAACAGCAGATATTTACAATGTAGTTTTGTGACAGTAAATAAATAAAGAGTTTAAGACACACAGAAACTAAACACATATTCTCATTTCTTTTTCTTCATTTTCTCTTTTTGCTTATCTTCCTTTTCTTTGTCAGCATGCCGAGTAAATTTGATCTCTCTGTTGGGATTAGCAGCTTAACTCTTGGTCATAGTCATATCAGCAACTCCAATGATATTGAGAGATGTGGCTCTAGGTACAGCAGCCTCTGGGTGTAGATTCATATGGACATCAACATTAAGAATTTGTTAGCTTTTGCATACCTGTTCAATTCTTCTTTCCTGTATCTGGACATAGTTGAATACTGGGAAGGATCTTTTCCTTCAACTTTAGCTTTGTTTATCAAAGATAATCCAACCAATTCCTGGAACCTGGCCATTCTAGCAGTAGTCTCTGTTTCTGGATCCACAAATGAAATGAGAGGAGACTCTGGCCTTTTGGGACTGTCAGCCTTGACTGGTTCAGGAACTTGTTGTTGTTGCTGAGGATGTTGTTGTTGTAGTTGTTGTTGATGTTGTTGATGTCTGCTTAAAGGGTACCTCTGTTGGTTGCTTCCTTGAGAAGATGAGGATCTACCATGTTGCCTATGGTATGTTTGAGTATATGAGATAGACCTCTGAGATGAGCTACCTGAAGCACCAGCAGCAGGTGGAGGAGGAGGAGGTCTTTTCCTGTGCCTTTGAGGAGGAGGAGAATATCTCCTGCTTTTCTTTCTTGCCTTTTGTTCATTCTTAGACAGCCACATCCAGGCTGGCATTCTAGGATATGGAGTAATTTTCTATAAGATATAGTAAGGAGTGTCATGAGTTGGATTTGGCTTAGGAGCAGCAACTGGAGGGGCCTTCCTTTTCTTTGAAACTTTCTTCTTTGCAGAAGGGCAATCATTAGAATCATCATTATCTTCATCATCATCTTTTTCAGAAGAGGATCCCTGAGTATTATCATATAAATAATCTAGAGCTTTCAGAAGATTTTTGTCAATTGACTTGTCAGCCTGAGGCTGAGCTTGAGGTACTGGAGCTAAAGTTGGAGCTGGAGCAACTGCTTGAGGTTCTGGAGCCTGAGGCTATTTAGCAACTATTATATTTTCAGTAATTAACAAATTCTCTTCTTCTATATCTGCCATGATGATTTCATCCAAATCTGGCATTGGGCTGTCATCCATTTTATATATAGGAGCTGAGACAGCCTCTGGAGAAGAGATATCTTTGGGAGCAGATATTGTATGAATCTCTAAAACAACAAAACTGTCATTGAATTGCTTAGCAACTGTAGGACTAATAGGTGTTGTATAAGGTATAATAGCCAAAGATGGCTTTAGGCAGATAGAAGGAAGAGAGCTTAAATAAATTGTATCAAAAGAATTCAACAAATTGAACAAATCCACTATGGGATGGACAAAGCAATCACCAACAGTTATTATATCAGTATCCTCTATAACTGTGCCTGTATCTAGAATCATATATGTATCTGTATCTGAATCTGTAACTGCTGCTGCTGCTGAAACTGGAGAGGCTTCTTCATTGAGCATCTCCCCCTGCCTGATTTCAGCAGAAGCTGGAATCAAGCCCCTAGTGGAAGAAGGAGGGACGGAGGAGGCAGCAAAGAGAGCAGCAAGAGCAGAAATTGAATTAACAAGATGTGTAATGACCTCTGCTATAAGAGTCCTAATCACTGGAGTGATGTGCTCCAGGATGGTAGACAGGGAAGGAGAAGCTGTATCCATAAACTCAGGAGGAGTTTGGGTGGATACAGAGGGATGAGCAGAAGGAGGGACATCGGGAAGGATGTCATCCTGAGGAGATGATGGTGAAGGGGATGGTGTGTGACTGGGAATGTCATGGACAGGGGAAGTAGGTGTGGATGGTAAGGAGGTGAGCAGATTGAATGTAGGGGATGATAAGAATGTGTCAGTGTGGATGTCTTGGAGGTGGGGTGGAAGTGGAGATTGAGGAGGTGCGATATGGAGTGGAGAGTGAGGAGGTGTTGGCACATGAGTTGGTGAGGGGATGGAGATGGCCAGTTGTTGCAGAGAAGGAGCTAAAGATGGTTGGGGAGATGGAGGAGTTATTGTTGGAATGGATATGGTTGAAGAAGGAGGTGGAAGAGGAACTTCTTCAGAACTAGGGTGGGGAGTGGCTGTATCAGCCCATGTGCCCTCAGAAGGCCTGGAAGAGGAGGAAGCCTTGGAGGGCTTAGTGATCCTCCTCCCCCATCTGTCAAACAGGGCAGAGGTTAGCCTCTTGGAGGCATTTATGAACACTGGTGGGGAAACAAGATGTTCAGATGCTTTCTCATGCAGAAAAATCCCCAGAACCCGGCCAAAACAGTCTTCTTTCTTGTTATTCTTCTTCTTAATTAGATCAAACAATAACTGTCCCAAGTTAATTCCTTTCTTATCAACCAAGGCAGCCATCACCAAGAATTGGTGCCTGGTGATGTAGTCGTGTGCTGTATGCTTGCCTAACAGCACCTTACCTACTATATCAGCTAAGAACTTGTATTCAGCAGACAAGTTCTTTTTCAGTAGCTTATTAGGGTTATCTCCAGAATGACCCATTTTGATTAACATATTGTTATACTCCACAGAGTCCATTTCTATCTCAACAGTACCATTCAATAGACCGAAAATGTCGGTTAGAATATTTGGAGAGAGGGAAATCTGGTTACCAGAAATAATTCCTGTCATGTTATCTTCTGTTGTGGAGGAAGTAAAGACCCATTCTTTAATCTATGTCATTGCAATCTTATTTCTCAGTGTCATGAACCACTTCAGATGTTGATCTTCAAACAACTTCAAGATTTCTATAAAGATTGTGTCAGAGAACTGGAAAGAATCAAAATCTATATCAAAGCCCATATCGAATTTCATGTTGGAGAGAGCGCTTGCTGGAATCGCCATGAATGCACCTGCAAGAGAGAAACAAAGATCAAGTGCAAAGGAACTGAAAGCGCGGGACGGAGGTCGAAGAAAACCTAGATATAGGATTTTCAGAATATGAACTGCCAGTCTCCGTTCGACGAAAAAAGAGAAGATCTTCGAACTGAGTTCGACGAAGTATTTTAATAGAAAATGAGTTTGTCAATCTCAGTCTGAAGAAGACGAATAAATCATCGATCTTAGTTCGACGAAAAATTCACTGAAGCAAGGATCGTCGATCTCCATTTGACGAAAATTGTTTCACTAAGAAATGATCGTCGAACTCCGTTCGACGAACTTTTCACGAGGAGTTCACAGATCGTCGATCTCCGTTCGACGAACTGTCAACAAATCGTCGACCACAGACAAAATTTAAATTAACTCATCTACATTGATCATTCATAACTGATTTAATAAAAACAGATATTTCTTCTCATCCAATGGCTTGGTGAAGATGTCTGCCCTTTGTAAAAAAGTGGAAATGAAGACAAGATTAATTTTCTTTTTTTCTACACAATCTCTAATGAAATGATGACTTATTTCTATATGTTTGGTCCTACTATGATGCACTGGATTTTGTGCTATGGATATAACATTGGTACTATCACAATATATAGTTGAATTATTTAAGTTGTATCCATAATCCAGTAGTTGATTTTGTATCCACAAAACTTGTGAGCAACAGCTGCCAACAGCTATATATTCTACTTCTGCAGTTGATGTAGACACATAGGTTTGTTTTTTACAGAACTAGGACACTAGTTTATCACCAAGGAACTGGCATGTTCATGTGGTGCTCTTTCTGTCCACTCTACATCCAGCATAGTCAGCATCTGAAAATTCAATTAAGTCAAATTCTGACTCTGATGGATATAGAAGTCCTAGATTTGGGCAACCGTTTATATATCTCAAAATTCTTTTTAGCAAAATATAGTGAGATTCTTTAGGGTTCACTTGGAACCTAGCACAAATGCATGTAGCAAATATTATGTCTAGCCTACTTGCTGTGAGATACAATAGGGACCCAACAATGATCCTATACAACTTCTAATCAATAGGTTTTCCATGCTCATCAGAATCTACCACAGCATTTTCAGTCATGGGTGTCTTCATAGCTGAGGCATCACACATCACAAATCTTTTAATAAGTTCCTTAGCATATTTAGATTGGGAGATGAAGATACCATCAGATGATTATTTCACTTGGAGACCAAGGAAATATGAAAGTTCACTCATGCGACTCATCTCAAACTTTGAATGCATAAGGTTAGAGAACCTTCTGGATAGTTTGGGATCAGTTGAGCCAAAAATAATATCATCTACATAAATTTGTACTAATAAGATTTTATCTTTATGATGCTTGATAAAAAGAGTCCTATCTACAATTCTTCTAGAAAATTTATGCTCTAATAAGAAGCTAGCTAAGGTCTCATACCAAGCTCTTGGAGCTTGCTTTAAACCATAGAGAGCTTTATGCAATCTAAAGACATGAGAGGGATAGGTTGGAGAGATAAAACCTGGTGGTTGCTCCACATATACTTATTCTTTGAGATCTTCATTCAAAAAAGCACTTTTAACATCCATTTGATAGACTTTGAACTTCTTGAATGCAACATATGCAAGGAAAATTCTTATAGCCTCAAGTCTTGTAATAGGAGCAAATGTTTGATCATAATCAATGTCTTCCTCTTGCGTATAGCCTTGAGCTACTAGCCTTGCCTTATTCCTCATAATGTTGTCTTCTACATCCAATTTATTTCTGAATACCCATTTTGTTCCAATGATTGGGTAGTCCTTTGGTCTAGGAACCAATTCCCAAACTCTACATCTCTCACATTGATTGAGCTCCTCTTGCATTGCAATGATCCAGTGGGGATCTTGCTCTGCATCTTTAATGTATTGGGGCTCAAGTTAAGAGAAGAAACAAGCAAACATCAAGTCAGGGTTGAGTTGAGTCTTGTTTGCACACCAGCTGAAATGTCTCCAATCACTTGAGATTTAGGGTGATCTCTAAGTGTGACAAAATCAGTGGGAGGAGCTGGTTGGGCAACAGCTTGGGGAATAAATTCCTCTTGTGGAATTTCATTAGCTGTTGGAAGGGGTTCAATCACCTCTATGCTTTCTTCTTCACTGTCCTCTTCAACTTGTTGAGATGGATTTATTGGAACCTCTTGGGTGAGGCTTAGATCATCCAATCTCTCACACAAGTGAGGCACCTGCAAAGTGCTGTTGGTAGAAATTTCTTTCTCCTTATAACACATGTTAGCTTCATCAAAAGTCACATGAATAGATTCTTCAATTTTTAAGGTAGATGTATTAAACACCCTATATGCTTTGCTGACTTGGGAATATTCTAGAAAAATTCCCTCTGCAGGCTTAGCTTCAAACTTTCTAATGTATTTTTTGTCATTGTTATGAATATAACATATACAACCAAATATTTTAAAATAGGTGATTTTAGGTTTATTCTCTTTAAGCAATTCATAGGGACTCTTATTCATAAGTTTATGTATTAAACTTCTGTTCAGTACATAGTTTGTTGTGCTTACAGCCTCTGCCTAAAAGGATAGGGGCATGTAAGCATATACAAGTAATATGTCTGCAACATCAATTACGGTTCTATTCTTCCTTTCAGCTACCCCATTTTGTTGAGAAGTTCTAGGAGCTGAGAAATAATGTTTGATACCTTCCTTCTCACAGAACTCATGCATAAGAATAGACTCAAACTCAGTACCATAATCACTTCTGATCAATGCAACTTGAGTAGAGTACTCAATCTGTATAGTCTTGAGAAAATCTGTAAGAACCTTGAATGTATCTGACTTAGATCTCAAAAAGAACATCCAAGTGAATCTTGAGAAGTCATCTACAATAACTAGATTATAAGATTTCCCTCCTAGGCTATGTACAGCAATAGGGCCAAAAAGGTCCATGTGAAGCAAGTACATGATCCTAGGTGAATCACTTTTATTAACTGATTTAAAACTAGATTTAGTTTGCTTTGCTAATTGACAAGCTCTGTAGTGACCTTCCTTCTTATAGGGACCAGAAGGCAAACCTCTAACAAGGTTGTCTTTAGATAACCTAGCAATGTTTTTCATATTAACATGTCCTAATCTTTTATGTCATAAATCATTTTGATTGCTAACAAAATTAAGTAAACATATATCTGATGTTGTAGAATGAAAATCAACTACATATATGTTGTCTTGTCTATTTCCAATTAAAACAGTTTGGTTTTCTTTAGTAGAAATAATACAAGAGCTGAATTTAAAATATACCTGATAACTTTCATCACATAGTTGACTTATAGAGATGAGGTTATGTTTTAGTCTACTTACATATGTAACCTTCTTGAAAGTGACTGCTCTAATCTTAACTTCTCCAAAGCCTTCAGACTGACCACAATTTGAATCACCAAAAATCACATTTGGTCCCAGCTTGGACTTATAGTTATTTAGGTTGTCCTTGCTGCCAGTCATATACTTGGAGCATCCACTGTCCAGATACCATTATTGATTTAAGGCTGGACAGCTCTTTACCTGCAAAGAAAACAATTAGTTGATCTTGACCCAGATTACCTTGGGTCCTTTATTTTTCTGATAAGAAAAACTTGATATAACTGAAAATTCAGGTTGTGATTTATATCTTAGGGGATGATATCTCCTAGGTGGAATTTCCCAATTAGCATAAGGATTAAAAGGTTTACTAGATTGATTAAAGTTTCTGTTAAAATTGTGATTTTTGTTAAGTCTGACTGGGTTCGAAGAAAAGTTGTAAGTTCGTCGACCGGAGTTCGACGAAATGGGATGAGATCATCGATCTATGCTCAGAGAATAAATATATTTATTTTCTGTGCCCCAAGTTCGTCGATCTCTGCTCGACGAACCATACAAGATTCGTCGATCGCAGTAAGACAAATTATTATGGCTAATATTTGCGTTCATAGATCGTCGACCGGAGTTCGACGAACTAGCCGCATTTCGTCGATCTGAGTTTGACGAAATCTGTTGAACTTTGTTTTTATTTAGAATTTTTTTTTTTGTTCTGTTGGTTTTTAGATTTGAGTAAGTCTTCTGTAGGTTGCTTATTCATTATTACCTCTTTTTCTTTAGCTGAAACAAATTTTATAGGGGTTGATAATATGTTTTTCTTAAGTATGGGAGATAAGCTTGATGAAACACCTAAGCCCAGTTTGCCATTTAGTCTGGAATTGACTGTACTTGTGATGTCCATCAGCTTAAGGCTTCTCCCATTGAGAGAATCCTCAAGTTGCTTAGCCTCACATAATTCTGTTTTTAGGGAAATAATTTGTTCATTTGCTAAAACTAAGTCCTTAATGTTTTCAACAAATAATTTATCAAATTCAGATTGCCTATCTCTTAGCATTTTGATTTCTTTTTCAGATTTTATTAGGTCATTGCATAATGATTTGAATTCATTTTTAAAATCAATTGAATTAAAGTCAAGGGAAGAGATTACCTGATCTTCTTTTGTCTCAGATTCCACTTCTGATTCTTCAGAATGACTCTCTGCTTAATCTTCAGCATCAGGCCTACTGCATGAGGCATTGATTGCCATGAGGCAAACTTCTCTTGCCTTGGCTTCTTCTTCATCTTCACTGGAGCTAGAAGATGAGGTCTCTTCATTAGTATCACTCCAGGTTCCAGCAATGAAACCTTTTTATTTTCTTTTATATTTGTTGGAGGAGTGTTTGTTAGAATGCATGCTGGAGTTCTTCTTGTTCTGTTTCTCTTTTCTCCTGTCTCTTTTCTGAGCTTCTGGGCATTCAGGAAGAATGTGCCCAGGCTTTCTGCATCTAAAACAGACAATCTCCTTGGTAGGAGTTCTGTCATACTTAGGTTTGTCATCACTCTTGGATGGTCTTCTCCTTAAATCTTTCTTGGCCAGTTTGTAGAATCTTTTGGCCAGCAAGCTCATCAACTCTTCATTGGCTGGAAGGGTTTCAGATTCTTCTATTGCTTTGAAAGCAATATTGTGTTCCTTCCTTGAAGAGGTTGAGGCCTTCACTTCAGCAGCCTCTCTGGTCTTGATTAATTGCTCATAGGATTTGAGCTTTCCCAAGAGAGACTCAGTAGATATCTCATTCATGCTTCTGGCTTCTTTGATTGGCCAGATCCTGGAATCCCAAGTGCTGTGGAAGCACATCAAGATCTTATCATTGATCTCAGTCAAGGAGATATCTTTGTCCAGGGTTTTTAGTTCATTGATGTTAATATTGAGCCTGTTATACATCTCAGCCACTGATTCAGATTCCTCCTTCTTGAAGTTCTCATATTGGGATATCAGGAGAGATCTTCTATCCTTTTTTTCATCTGCTGAGCCTGCCACCATCTGGTTTAAGTAGTCCCAGATTTATTTTGCAGAGGTGCACTCAGCCACCTTCTGGAAGATATCATCAGACATGGTTTGAGCCAATATATTCATAGCTTTAGCATCAGCTATTTTGGCTTTCTTCTAAGCATCAGTCCACTCAGGTGGTGGAACTGTATGAGTGCTAAAAGTTGTTGTAGATGTAGATGTTGTTTGTTGAGGAGGACCTGTCAAAATAGAGTTGAAAATATCCTCATCAATAGAATTCATGTATAGCTTGATTCTTACCTTCCAGATTGCAAATTTGTTTAAGTTGCAGACTGGAGGTCTGGTGCTAGCATAATCTTTATTTTTTGTCATTGCTGCAATAACAGAAAAACTAAAGAAGAGAGAAACAATCTAACTAAGATCTTGGTTCAGATGTGAATCTGTGAAACCAAAGAGAACCCGCTCTGATACCAATTGAAAGTCGTGTTATGCACTGATACCACCTGTGAGGTTAGACTGTTTAACTCTAGATGGGGGGGGGGGGGTGAATAGAGTGTTTTAAAATATTATCAAATTTTTTATTGCATAAGTAAAATAATGATTCTTATAAGTGTAATCAAAGAGTGCAGAAATAAAAACTAAACTACACAGCAAGCAACACATAAAAAAAATGAGAGAGCATCACAGACGACACAAGAATTTTTATAGTGGTTCCCCTAAAACTTGAGTACATCCACTCTTCTACCACCCTGGTAGGAATCCACTCAGGTTTTTGATCAGGTGCCCTGCCACCAATCAGGTTTTTGCTCAGGTGCCTGTCACCACAATATCTGCTTCAGGTAGATCAGGAAACCCTTCAAGCTTTTGATCAGGTGTCTAAAAAACAAATCAAGTCTTTTGATCAGGAGACTTGCAACCAAGTGTTTAACTTTTGAAGGGAGCTAGAACCCTGTGTACAGTGGGGTAAAGCAAATAAAACAAGTTGTTGTCTTCTCTTTTCTCAAAAGCAACTAAGAAGACTTGTGGATCCTTGATGGTGTCAAAACTCCCCCCGAGATGAAGATCTGTTCAGGAAGAATGAGAGCTTTGCAGGGTGAGTAGGTCTTCTAAAGATTTCTCCAGAAAGCTGTAGATAGATTGAAGTTGATTGTCTCTTAAAAACTTGCTGGAGGATGAACACTTAATGAAGATAGAGCAGAATACTTTTTCTTGAATATTTTCTGGTGTTATGTCTATTGTCTTGTCGACTGAAAGAGAAAATCTCTTTTATATATCTCTGTCTAAATTCTCCTTTGAATTTGAATTCCTTTAGCATTGAATGCTGACTGCATGGAGAATGGAAATGCGGCTGGGGAGAATATATCATTAATGAATTTCCCCAATTGTCTTATTAAAAACGACAAGTAACATTTCTGATGAAGACCATAATCAATGCTCCCATTAACGGCTAGATTCAGAGAATATAAGCATTGATTATTCAGGAATTACTGCATAAGAATAAGGACAAAAGGAGGGAAATTCCAAGTCTGGAACTGCACATCAATCGTCGACCAGAGAACAGATTTCGTCGACCTAAGATCAAAGTTCGTCGACCAGAGAAATCATGTTCGTCGACCTGAGAATTCTTGTCCGTCGACCTGAGAATCAAGTTCGTCGACCTGAGTTCAGCTAACTGCTTACTGAGAGAATCTTCCCAATTCTGTGCTCTAAGTTCGTCGAGCTGATAACATAACTTCGTCGACCTGAGTTCAGATAAAGTATTCTAGACATAATGTGTTGAAGTTGATCTCCCAGAATTCGTCGACCTGAGCTCGAATATCGTCGAGCTCAACTCAGAGAATTTACTCTGAGTTCGTCGAGCGAAGCATGACTTTCGTCGAGCTGAGTTCGACGAACGTCGAACTCACTTTCCTGAGCTGATATTCTTCTAAGTCTTTGAGTCTTCTGCTGTCTTCTGTTGGCTGGTCCAAGTGAGGTTGATTATAAGAACTTAGGCTAAACTCTAGGACACAATGACATGACCCTGACTATACATGGTGGGTCAATTATCCTAGTTAGTGAACCTAGCCCAAATCAAACTAGGGATCCAACAAGAAGCCACTCTCGAAAGAATTTTGAGATCGTCTCGATGCGGCTCAGGCGAGAGCCCGTGCCAACTGCGCCGGGGTGACCGCCTGGCTCATGCGCGAGAGGCCGGCCAACTCGCCTTCCCGACCGAAGAAGAAACGGAAGGCTAAGTCGGTCAGGTGAGACCACTCGAAGAAAGATTTGGCCTCTCCTTCCCCGATTCCCGATCGCACCGAGAACCCTTCTTCCCCGCCAGAGGTACTCCTCTCGCTTCACTTTTTCGGTGTAGTCCCGCTTTGTTGCGTCTGATATGCTTCCCTTCTCGCTAATAGGCCCCGGAAACTGCTGACGAGAACCCTCCGGCTGATACCGAGCCGATTCATCCCCCGGACGAAAACCCGCAACTGGTCTTGAAGGTCATCCCTCCGACTACGTACCCAGATCCAGCCCGATAATGTTTCCTGTTATTCATCATGCGTGACTTGCTTTCCTCTCGCTGACTCATGTCTTTGCAGTTCCCGCTACCGACAGCCCAAGGCTCACCCAGCGGAGCCCCCAAACTTCCGCGCCCAATGATCCCGTTAATACCGTAACTGATCTTCCCCTCTCGCCTGGGAGTGTTACATCTGCATCAAACGTACCCATACCAAACGTACCCGCACCAAACGTACCCGTGCTAGGGTCTCGGCCGTCGGCGAAAGAATACACCACCGCCTCCAGTTGGACTTAAGCAATTCCCTGGAGCACATGAGGCACCGCTCGGGATGGGGCAAGCCGATTCATCTGCTCTTTGGGAAAATCGTGAAAAGCGTGGAAGAGAAGCCAAGCCATTCTCGTCGATCTGTTGCCGAGATCCCACCCCCTGTTATAGGTAAGCTGTCCTTGCCCAGTCTTTTCGCCCTTGTTTGATTTTGACTAGATTTTTTCTCTCTAGATCCAACAACTGCAGAGGCGAAAGTGAATGAAGAAGAGGAGGTGATCTTGCCCCTGCCCTATCCTAGCAACATGGATGAATACCTAGACGCCGACAGGAGCGGCAGAACCCAGCGAAAGCGGATAACTGAAGTCCTGGTGAAGCTCGTTGTGATGCGCCAAGCCGGCTCGCTGGCGTTGATGAGACTTGAAAAGTCGGTCGAGCGGCGGATGTCGGTGATCGAGAGGGACTACACTCACCTTCTCGGCGAACAGGAGCGTCAGGTGGAATGCAAGGAGACATCCCCTGGAAGGCATATCGCGTGAGTGTGGGATCAGCTGCGTTTGGCCAACTAGGGGCTCACCGTCCTGACTGCCTACGACTATCCGCGGTTGCCGCCGAGATCGGGAAGGCGAGGTCAGGGCTGATGGTGTTGCGAGCAGTATTGAACCTCGCAGGGTCTCGTGTTGCCTATCCTCAACCTCTCAGCCTACCCTTCCCTCATTGTACCCCCAAAAAATTTGTTTATTATTGTTAACTGTTATTGTTTTAGGGATCTCGTCCGACGAGACCCCCTTGACACTTATTTATATGTTCTATTTTATCTATCCTGCCGAGTGCTTGGTTTTCACACATTTTTGTGTTTCGTTCATGCATGCTGCCTTGCTATTACCCGGGCTGTTCCCGGAAGCTCTTCATCATTTATTGGTGCGAGAGACGTCGGTGAGGCGGGGTGGAATACGAAGAGTCAACTGTCTAAATTTGCTAACTGCCGCCCCAGAAGATCCCTGATAATTACTTCTCTTTCTATAAATAGGCAAGTCCACCAACCACATTCATTTCTTCATGATTCCACGCCTTCGTCTTCCTCCACACCCTGCTCGTGCTGCCCTCTGCAACTCAGAGCCTCTCGCATACGAGTCTTCCCCCTTCCCTTCTTCCTTTTGTCAAGATGCCCGGCGAGACCGAGGGTCGCTCTAAGTGCGCGCAAACCTTCCTGGACCATAACTTCCCACCTTGCCGGCTGGCGCAGGCGGAATACCTCTCGATAACTGAGAACTTCATCCCGCCTGGGTTCGTTGCGTGAAACCCTGGGAACGATGACAGGGTCAACCTTGCGCAGGAAGGGGAGCTCGCCATCCCTTGAAACACTTCGAGGTAGGGTTCCGCCTACCCCTCTGGCCGAAAGTGCGCCAGGCCCTGCGCTATTACGGGGTAGTGCCAGCCCAGCTCAACCTCAACTCCATCGCCATCCTGATAGATTTCTCCTGCTATATGCAGGCGGAAAGAATCGAGTTCAGCCTGTCAGTTTTCAGGAAGCTGATCAACTTCCAGGCTAAAGGGGGAGCAGTCTTCTTCTCTGGGAAATCGGTGAAGACTGGCGGTCTCGCCAACAAGAACCACCATTGAGCCCAGAAATTTGTCTTTGTTTCCGGGCCTTTCGACAATATTCCCTTAGTGCATGTTCAGTATGACGAGACGACCTATAAGCCTCCCGCCCTTGGAGGGCGAGTGGGTTCCCTCGTCGAGTTCTTCGGGTCGAAAGCCTTCGACGTACAGTTCCTTCGGTGAGTCCTAGACTCTCTTCAGCCAGTTCCTCCCAAAGAAGGTACTTTTTCGGCCCTCTTTCGCAACCATTCGTCATAAATCATGAATTTTTAATCATTAAAGCCTTCGCGGTTGAATGGGAAATTCCCCTCCGCCAGCCCTTCGATGAGGCCAGGGATTTTGCCAGCACCCTGGATCTCTCCAAATCCGCCGCCCAAGCCTACCGATAGGAGCCCGACTCCTCATTCACGCCAAGTGGCCGAAAGCGGAAGCCCAACTCCCCTCCTCCTGGTCCCTCCGAGAAAAAAATAAGTGCGGCGGACAAGGGCAAGTCCCCTGCCGAGACCCCGGCCGAGATCCCTCCCGCTGCCGGCGAAGCAACTGCCGTAGGGGAAGCTGTCGAGACCCTCGCCGAGGCCCCCGTCAAGCCAGTGCCGAAAGGGCATCGGAACTTCAGCATCGGCGGGAAGTTCCTTGATGAAGAGGGTCAACCCCTGCACCGATGGGACCCTGAAGCCAATCAGGTTTCAGTCTCCTCCGTTCTCCCCAGCTGGGCGGAGCAAGACACGGTCACCGGCGAGGCCTGCGCGCTAGGCTTAAGGTTTTACAAACGGAAGGATGCCTGCGCGTTCGACCAGGAGCTTACTCGGTCTCTCGCCTGCAACACTGCCAGAGCCCATATGCAGGCATTCGTGCTCGCGCACAAGACCGCGCGCCGCGATATCACCCTAGAGCACAACCTCGTTAACGTGATCAACTCTAGGGAATCTGTCGTTGCCGAAACGGCTACCCTGAAGGCCGAACTGGCGGCTTCCCAGCAGCTTCTTGCCCTTCGCCCAGCAGCTGAGGTATGTAAACCCTCAAAGGCCTTCCTTCTAATGGTAATCTCATGCTTGTTCTAAACCTGAAATCCTCGCAGGATTCCGCCCAGGCTAAGGTTTTGCGGGCGAGGGTGGCCGGCCTCGAATGTGAGAACAAGCTACTTAAGGCAGAGCTCAAGCTTGCGCAAGGGGCCAAAGCGCCGGTCCTGCCCTCCCTGGATGAAAGGCTTAAAAGACGCCACTTCTTGGAACACGAAATTGAAGTAATGATGCAGGAGAACGCGCAGAAGGCATGTGCGATGGTGATCGATGTGCTGCGGGACTCGGGCTTCCTGAACGAAGGTTGTGAGACCATCACTGCGCGAGGGGTCCTGCCTGGCTGTTCGATCCCATCCCCAAGCCTGCCGGGGAGGAAGAATCTCAAGGTGGAGATGAGGTGTTGGACCTTGGCCAGAGCGACGGGTCCGACGACGAGTCCTCCAACGAGGCTTCCAGCGAGATCCCTAGCGGGACCTTTGACGATTCCGCCTGAAGAGCTTTCACACTTTCGCTTTTGACTTGTCATTTTTTCTTTCATGAATCTGTAAGGGGTGAGATACCCCAAGCCTAATGTAACCATTTTTGTCATATATAAATGATCTTTCTTTCTACCAAAATGGTTATTGTCTTTTATACTTTTTTCTGTATCTCGCATTCTATTATCTGCGCACGAACCTGCATATTTGCGTAAGCCTTAGGCTATTAGGTGGTGATCGCTACCTGGTCAAAGAATATACTAAGTAAATTCTGCCGAGAGGGACACGCCGAGAACCCTGCTGAGAGGGATATGCCGAGAGCTCTGCCGAGAGGGATATGTCGAGAGCCCTGCTGAGAGGGATGTGCCGAGAGCCCTGCCGAGAGGGATATGTCGAGAGCCCTGCTGAGAGGGATGTGTCGAGAGCCCTGCCGAGAGGGATATGCCGAGAGCCTTGCCGAGAGGGATGTGTCGAGAGCCCTGCCGAGAGGGATATGCCGAGAGCCCTGCAGAGAGGGATATGCCGAGAGCCTTGCCGAGAGGGATACGTCGAGAGCCCTGCCGAAAGGGATATGCCGAGAGCCCTACTGAGTAGGGTCTGGATTATCTTATCCCTACTCAGGACAAGTGTTAGATATCTGGAAACTTGTCATCAAAGTGCTTCGTAATACTATCATTAGTTCAACGGGCCTGCCAGCTAGGTGAGAGCCTGACAGTGAGAGCGACTTTAGATCTAGTACCCCCCCAGCATTTTTTGTCTTGCCACCGAACAAGCTGTCGGCCCTGCCAGGTTGATGTGAGCCTGGTCAGTGGGTCCACTAGGGGCCGCTCAAACTAAGAACCTTTTTTCCCTTACCCCCAAGCGAGCCTACGACCCTGCTAGCTAGTGAGAGCCTGACAGCGGGTCTACTCGGGGCCGAGTGCGCCTTCCAGCCTTGATAGCTAATGAGAGCATGAGCAGATGGATCCTCTTGGGGTATTCCCTTACCCCCCAAGCGAGCCTTCGGCCCTGCCACCTAGTGAGAGCCTGACATCGGGTCTACTCTGGGCCGAGTGCGACTTCCAGCCCTGCCAGCTAATGGGAGTCTGCGTAGCGGGATCCTCTCGGGGTCTTGCAAACGACCAACCTTTTTTCCCTTTCCCACAAGCGAGCTGACGACCCTCCCAGCTATTGAGAGCCTGGCAACGAGTTTACTCTGGGTCGAGTGCGCCTTCCAGCTCTGCCAGCTAATGAGAGCCTGAGCAGCAGAATCCTCTCGGGGTATTCCCTTACCCCCCAAGCGAGCCTACAACCCTGCCAGCTAATGGGAGCCTGGCAGCGGGTCTACTCGGGGCTGAGTGCGCCTTCCAGCCCTGCCAGCTAATGGGAGCCTGCGCAGCGGGATCCTCTCGGGGTCTTGCAAACTACCAACCTCTTTCCCTCCCCCCCAAGCGAGCCTACAGCCCTGCCAGCTAGTAAGAGTCTGGCAGCGGGTCTACTCGGGGCCGAGTGCACCTTTCAGCCCTGCCAGCTAATGAGAGCCGGAGCAGCAGGATCCTCTCGGGGTATTCCATTACCCCCAAGCGAGCCTTCGACCCTACCAGCTAATGGGAGCCTGACAGCGGGTCTACTCGGGGCCGAGTGTGCCTTCCAGCCCTGCCAGCTAATGAGAGCCTGAGCAGCAGGATCCTCTCGAGGTATTCCCTTACCCCCCAAGCGAGCCTTCGGCCCTGCCAGCTAATGGGAGCCTGACAGCGGGTCTACTCGGGGCCGAGTACGCCTTCCAGCCCTGCCAGCTAATGAGAGCCTGAGCAACGGGATCCTCTCGGGGTCTTGCAAACTACCAACATCCCTCCCTAGGCCACCGAGCGAGCCTTCGACCCTGCCACCTTGATGGAGGCCTGGTCAACGGGTCTACTCGGTGCCATCGAAACCAAAAATGCATAATAACATGCAAAGAAGCAATTCTTAAAATGATATATTACAGTAGTATATACAAATTTACCCATCCTATGGGTAGAAGCATTTCAGATCATCGTCACTCCAAGCATGACTCATGGATACCTCTTCCACATTCTGGAGGTGGTATCCTACCGACTTCAGGGCCTTTTCTACAATGTAGGGTCCTTCCTAATTGGGGTTGAGCTTATTAACGGCTGTCGACCTTCTGGCGGCGGCCTTCTTTAAGACTCTTGCTTGACGAAGTACTTGGTCATCCTTCATTTAATCTCCTCTTGCTTGATGGTGACCACATCGTGGAGCTCCTCGATCATGTCCAGCGAGAGCCGCAGCTCCCCCTCATTTTCTTCCCTCCATTCATCGTCTCCTTTGCCGGCGACCGCAACTCGCGGGGATTGAACCTCAAACTCTACAGGAAGGACCGCCTCACAACCATGCGAGAGCTTGAAAGGAGTCTCTCCAGTGGCCGTGTTTGAGGTTGTCCGCAAGGCCCATAACACCGAGGGGAGTTGCTCCACCCAACTCCCCCTCAAGTTTTCCACCTTCTTTTTGCGTAGGTTCACTATGATCTTGTTCGCCGCCTCCACCTGGTCGTTGCTCCTTGGGTGGTGGAGGAGGCAAACCTGAGGTCTATCCCTAGCTGGGTACAGAAGCTGATGAACTCCTCGCTGACAAACTGCGGCCCATTATCCGTGATGATGGCCAGAGGCAGTCCATGTCTACAGATGATATCTCCCCAAATGAAGTTCCTGATGACTTGGGAGGTTACCTAGGCCAATGCCTTGACTTTGAGCCGCTTTGAAAAGTAGTTGATCATAACCAAAAGGAACCTTCTCTGCCCGCTCGTCGGGGGAAACGACCCGATCAAGTCCATTCCCCAAATTGTGAAAGGTCGTGGTGTTGTGATGCTTCAGAGCCTTTGAGCGGGCAAGAGTTGGAGGGGGCGTATAGTTGACACTTTTTGCATCTTCTCGCAAACTCTGCCACATCCTTCCCCAGGGAGGGCCAGAAGTACCCCTGCCTAACCACCCTTGCTTCCAACATCCTACCCCCCTGAATGGCTACCACATTCGCCGGAGTGCACTTCCTCTAGAACCATTGGGATCTCTTCCTCTGCCACACATCGTGCCAAGAGGCCTGACAGCATTATCCGATGCAATCCTCCCTCATGCATGAGGTAGTGTGCCGCTTTGTGCTGAAAGCCTTTTGCTTCCTTGGACCCTTCAGGTAGGTTGTTTGTTGTGAAGAAGGTTATGAAGGGATCCACACATGAGGGTCGCTGATCCACTTCCATCAACTCCCCCTCCTCGATCGCTGGATGAAACAACTCAGTCAAGGTCTCCCCTGAGACCAAACTTGGCCAATCGGTCGGCCGCTTCATTTTCCTCCCTCGGGACATGCTGGATTAAAAATGCTCAGAACCCACCAATGATCACTCTCACCTTGGATAAGTACTTCAGGAGGATGGGCTCCAGGGCTTCATAATCTCCCCTGATCTGTAACGCCACCACTAATGAATCTATAAGCATTTTTACGTCATGAACTCCGAGCTCCTTAGCCAACCGTAACCCAGCTATGACAGCCTCATACTCCGCTTGGTTGTTTGTGACCGAGAATCGCAGCACCACTGCTTGCTCTATGGTGACCCTTTGGGGCTTACCAATACTACCCCTCCCCCTAGGGAATGCTTCATCGAGGCTCCGTCAACGTACATCTTCCATGCTTCCCTTGGCAGTGTTTCCTCTCCCTCCAACTCTACGATGTAGTCAGCCAAGAAATCAGCCACTATCTGCGTCTTGATGGAGAGCCTTGGTACGAAAGAGACGTCAAACTCACTGAGCTCGATGGACCACTTAGCCAACCGCCCTTAGTGCTCCACCCCCTCAAAAATCTTGTGCAATGGATGGTTCGTCACCACCTTGATTGAATGAGCTTGAAAATATGACCCAAGTTTCCCGGCCGAAACGATCAGAGAGAAAGCCAACTTTTCTAGGATTGGGTCGCGGAGCACTGCCTTCTTCAAGAATCTGCTGACGTAGTATATTGGAAGCTATTTCTTCCCTTCTTCTCTTATCAACACAGAGCTCACAGCCTCTGCCCCTACCCCAATGTATAAGGCTAGATCCTCCCCCTCCTTCGGGCTCTGAAGGAGCTGCGCTTGGGATAGTTGAGCCTTCAATGCCCGGAAAGCCTCCTCACATTCCTCTGCCCACTCGAACTTTTGGTTCCCCCAAAGCATCTTGAAGAAGGGTGAATACTTCACCCCGGCACGGGAGAGAAACCGACTCAACCCGGCAAGCTTGACCGTCAAGCGCTGAACCTCTTTGGCGTTGCGAGGTGATTTCAACTCCATGATGGCCTTCACCTTATCCGGGTTGGGCTCTACCCCTGCTGGGAAGGTGCCCAAGGAAATTGTCTCGGCTTGCCCCAAAGACACACTTCGGGGGATTCAGCCTCATCTTGAACTTTCGCAGGGTTGCGAACGTCTCCTGCAGGTCAAGTAGGTGTGAACCCACATCCCCACTCTTCATCATGAGGTCATCAACAAAAACCTTCATATTCCTACCCCTCTGACTTTTGGACACCCGATCCATCATGCGTTGGTAGGTAGCCCCTGCGTTCTTTAACCCGAAGGGCAACATCTTGTAGCTGAAGCATCCCTCCCTTGTGATGAAGGAGACATACTTGACGTTGGGGGGATGCATTCGGATCTGATAGTAACCTGAAAAAGCATCCAAAAAACTTACAATAGAAAAACTAACGGCTGAATCAACCAGCGCGTCGATCCGAGGCAGGGGGTAGCAATCCTTAGGGCATGATTTATTTAATAGAGAAAAGTCTACACACATACGCCACCTTCCATCCTCCTTCTTTACCATTGCCACATTGGATACCCAACCTGGGTACTGAATCTCTGAGATAAAACCCGCATCAAGAAGCTTCTTAACCTCTTCGCGGATGGGCTCCTCCGGCTTGGTGGCGATGGTCCTCATCTTTTGGCAGATGGGGCGCGTCTTGGGGTCCAGGTTCAGGCGGTGGTATGCGACATCCGCATCAATGCCTGTCATGTCCGCCGCGCTCTTGGTGAAGACGTCAACGTTCCTCTGGATGCACTCACACATCCTCGCCTGGTCTTTTGAGCTCAAGCTGTCGCTAACCCTTACCCTCTCCATCTTCCCTGCCTTGTTGATGACCTCCATCTTCACGACCTCCTCTGCCAGCTCCAGCCGGGACTGCTCCCTGCCGGCTCTCTCCTCCTCCTCCTGCCTAAACTCTTCTTCACCTCCTATCTCCTCAACCACCATCACCTCCAACAGGCTTTCCCCCTACAACTCCACTTCTTCACCCCACTGCGCCTCACCCCCAACTTCTCACTCTACTCTTTGCTCCCTCGCAGTCCTCTCTCCGGCCTCACCTAGGATCACCACTTCCTTCTCCACAACCTCCTCTCCAGTCTTCTCTCCAGCCTCTCATAGGCTCACCTCTCCTTCCCTCGCTATCTTCTTGCTAGCCTCCCCTAGGCTCATCTCTCCTTCCCCTGCTATCTTCTCGCTAGCCTCCCCTAGGCTCAACTCTTCCTCCTCCACAGCTTCTCCCCGCATCGTCATCTCCCTCTCCAGCTCCTCGGCCTCTGATGCCCAGGAAATGGTGTTGATGGCAGTCACATATCACTGTCTCGCCACCTTTGGATCCCCACTGATCTGGACCTGTACTCCTCTACCACTAAACTCGAGGGACTAGTGAAACGAGGAGGGGACGCAACAAAATGCGCTGATGAGAGGGTGCCCAAAGATTGCGTTATAGCTGCTCAGAGCGTCAACTGAAAGTATCTAGTTGTCTACATAAATTACCTAGAGGGGGGTGAATAGGTGAGATCTGCATATTTTGCGGAATAAAAATTTGAGAGAGTTTAACACAACAAACAATCAAGTATAAACCAAATGACACAAGGAATTATAGTGGTTCCCCAATCTTGGGTGCGTCCACTCTCCACCTCACCAATCTAGCACCACGACTAGCCTTTGCTAATTCACTATATCTCGGATTAAAACAATCTTACACCTCGGAGCAACGCTCTTACAACTCAGAGTAAACACACTCCTACAAACTCGATTCCCTAAAACGGAATCTACACTCGAAAGAATAATCTTCCTAGAAGCTCGGAGACAAAGCTCCTACAAGAGTTGAAATAATTTTACAACTAAAATGAAATTTTAACTTCCAGATCTGAAATCTTCAAACTTCTTCCCTCTTGAAACTTGAAATTTTTGAAGAAGATATTGAGGAAGAAATCTTGAGAAAACACGATCTGAAACTTATAGGATCCAACACGATCAAATGATTGAATGCAGAATCTTGAAACAGTGATCTGTTGAATCTTTTCTTCTGTTGAATCGCTGGATCAAGGAAGAAGCGACAGAGAAGATCGTCGATGGCGTTGCGGCTTTTTCCCAATCTAGAACTTGCGGCGATTCTGATTTCTAAATTTTCTATCTCTGTTTGTTAGCTAGTTAGGGTTAGCGAATCCATTGAACAAACATTATATAGGAAATCTACTAACGGTCTAAAATCTTTTAAGCAATGATAATCAATCATGTTAAACACGGATTAACATTTGAAATCCCGTTCGATGAATTGAAATCCTGTTCGACAAATGAAGGAAATTTGTTCGACGAATTATGAACTCCATTCGACGAATTATGAATTCCCGTTCGACGAATGAAATCTCATACGACGGATGCAAGAAATCCGTTCGATGAATTATGAACTCCGTTCGACGAATTATGAACTTTGAATTTTCTGCAACTGCATTCTTCGAAAGACATCTTGATTTTTCAAAAAGAATTTGTTTTTATCAAGAAATGGCTTAGCCTTTTTGAAAAAAAATTTGACACAGAATTCTCTAAACTGAGGAACTGGTTTTCCGAAATGAATTTAATTTCTCGAAAAGAAGTATTTGACTTTTCAAAAAATAACTTCAACCTTTCGAAAACTGCAATGCTTTTTCGAGAACAACACTTGTCTTTTTGAAAACTTCACTTCATTTTTCGAAAGAAAGACTTAAAAAAAATTCTTGAGAGTTTTACGAGAAGTCTTGGTGTTTCCCGAGAGCAGTTTTGCTTTCTCAAAAAACTTGGACTTTTCGAAAAATCTTCTTCTTTTTCAAAAAATGTACTTAGGAACTTTCTAAGAAAAATTCCTTTTCTTCTTTGTTCAAAGATCAACAACACTTCCTTTCTTTCATGCTTTAGTACTTGAAAATGAAGTGCATCACAATAGAGAGGTTACACATGAGTCAACATCATGGATCACACAATGAGGGATTACATTGCATGGTCCTGTGTTAAGTGACTCATTGTAAAATGATATTGGTTTACACTTAGCAATAAAGACCTGCAAGCACTCAACTAGAAAATAGCATCAAATACAAACTTAATTCATCTTAGTTCAAGGATGACTTCACATAAATCTAGGTTATTGTGGATACAATACCCAACAATCTTCCCCTATTTATAGAAGTCAGAACTCTCTACACTAAGGTGAATTATATCAAAATAATTAAAATAATCCGCTAACAAACACAATAATAATTGCAGTGATAAATTAGAAATAATATAACATCAACATTCAAAATTATATATATATATAAGGAGTATGTTCATAGAAGTGTCCAGATCCACAAAAATCTATACTATGGCTAAACTCCAATCATTTGAATTGCTGATGTTGTTGCCTTTCTTTCTTCTTTTGTTGCCTCATCTGATAGATGTAAGGCTTATGATAGTACTTTGCAGGTTTAGGAGGAGCTTTGGGATTGTTTCTCTCATATTCTCTATTATAGATTCTACTCTTAGTCAAAGATTTCTCATACAATTCCCACTCCTAGGGACTGTAATGATCATTTTTGTCTTCATTAAAATCTACTAACAGCTTTAAAGTCTTAAGAATAAGTGGCTTAGAAGTTGGGATCTACACTTCAGCAAATTCTTGTGCTTTTCTTTTCTCAGTTTCTTGGCTTGGAATGGATTGGCTGGCAGAGACGCCCTCATCATACTTCCTTCTTTTTGGAGCTTGCACTTCAGGAGGAAGATCTTGAGGATACTCTTGTAGATCAGAAGTCCAAACATGAGAGTAGTCTGCAGGAGGAGATTCATAATGTTCTAGTGTAGGAGAGAATGTAGGCATGCAAACAGTTGGATTAAGTTAAGGAGGCAGAGCTTCATGTGGATTGACTGGAAAGTCTGGAAGTATTTGATTATGCATCCATACAGCAGTGTCATAAGTATAAAACTTTACGCCATGAATTTGTTTCTGTACATCTGTACTGATCTCTTTCAGTTTAGCATCTCATAGTGCCTTCATGTTTTCACCAGATTTTGTTAGATATTATTTTAATTTGTCCTCCCACTTTCTGACTTCTACAGTAAGGGTTGTTATGGTATCTTCTTTGAATGTGTCAACTTCTTCACAAGTCTTGAAGTTGCATTCTTGAGCTTTCTTCTCTAGTTGAATCTGATAATTGGCCATGTGACTGATTGATCCATGACTTGACCAATACTAGTGATAGTATGGTCTATGACATTTCCACCAATTTGCAGCAGTCATTTGAATTCATCTGTATTGTGTTGTATTTCAGCAAAGCCTCTGCTCATCTCTTTTTCAAGAGCAGTGACTTTTTCAGTAACTTCTTTGAGAGATTTATCAAAGCACTCTCGTTGTTGTGTCAGCATTTATTCAATTTTACCCAATAGGGTATCATCAGGAATAATAGCAGTAGGAGGAGGTGGAGGAGGAAGAGCAGGGACTGACCATGGTGAGATTTCTGCAATTATAACTGTACTCTTTGCTCTTATTAACGGTAGAATCTCATCCCCCTCATGTCCAAGAATGGAAGAGATAGAGAAATCTAAATTCATCATGGGAGGCTCTGCAGGCTGTAGAATATTTTCTTCTTCATCAGTTGGCATAACATCAGTCTCCCCCTCAATATGTGCCTGGGGCTAAGAGTCTTCAGGTATCTCTTCTAGAGGATTTTCTTCATGGGTCTTTTCATGGATAGCTTCAGGGGACTTTGCAGTAGTCTTCTCAGGAGAGATGAACAAGAGGTCATCTGATTTGAGTTCTTCTATCATCTTATTAATATCCTCTGTAGTATTTAGTAGAGTGTCTTGGTCAGGTGAGGAGTGAACACATATACACGAGCCATCGTCATGTGCAGGGGTGCTTTGCTCATCATCAGACTGAGCTTTACCTTCTTCTATCACTACCACATTATCATCAACAACTTTCTCGTGAACTTGGGCTGCAGAAACATCTGATTGAACTTCTGTATCTGGAACTTCAGCATGTTGTATGTCTTCTTGAACTAAAGGAGCATGCTCCCCCTCAATAGTTGCACCTGATGTGCCAGCTGTACCTGTGTGAGGAGGAGAGGGGATCATGTGCTCATCATCAAATATAATACTTGGGACTGGTGGGGCCTGTCCTGGCCTTGGTATTTTTATCTCCCATCTATTTATGGGGGACAGTGTGACTTTCTTGAGGTGGTGAACAGATACACCTTTGGACATGTCAAAAATGTCTGAGTGTACTTGATTTAGATATAAGGTGATGATCTTGGCATAATTTGGTGTCTTGATACTTCCCTTAATCTTGTCAAATATCATTTGCCCCCATTGGAATTTTTTGCGATAGATTACTGTTGTCATCATGTCGAAGAAATCTGAGGAAATATATCCAATAGAGTGAGTTGTGCAGAGAAGGATCTTGCCTAGTATATTAGCTAGGAGCTTGCTTTCAGCATTCATTTGTGTTCGATGAATGGAAGTCGTGGATTCAAGGAGACCACAGAAAGACAAGGCCCTAGAGTAATCGGGTTCTTCCAAGTCGTCTTCCTCGTCAATTAGGGGTAATTTTAGAAACTCTGTTAGGGAAGAAGCTGTAATCTTGATCGTCATATTCCTGATAGTGCTTCTCAATACCTTGCCACATCTCTTAATCTTGGAATTTGTGAAGAACTCTTCTATGTCTGGAATCAAAAGTTTGCATGGTTGCTCAAGAACAAAAGTGAGACCTGCAATTTCAAGGAGGATAATGATGTTTCTGAAGTCATCGGAAAGGTCGGCGATTCCAGTGGGAACGAACTCACTGCTGAATCCGATCTTAGCAGTAGGAGCCATGGATTACAGAGGTTGAGAGATTTCTGACTTGTCGAAGTAGAACGAAAGCGTTTTCGGCAAGAACGGCGGAACCAGAGAAGAGGAATCGTCATTCTTAGAAAGAGTCCTAGTCTTCAAATTTGGGATTTTGGATATTCTATGGACAACTCTATTTATATATATAATTAGAATTTTTGAAAAATAAGGACAGATGTATCTGAATGGCGGTTCAAATTCTCAGGAATTTCAGCAAACAGTTTTGTCGTTTTTCGAAAGGCGACATTATTTTTTTCGAAAGGTATTGTATTTTTCGAAAAGAAATCGAAGTATATGTTTTGAAAAGTCTGAGAATGTTTTTCAAAAAATCCAAGAAGGTTTTCTAAGAATCCTCAAGTTTTTTCGAAAAATTCATAAGTCTTTTCGAAAAATTCAAGTTGTTTTCGAGAAATCCAAGTCTGTTTTCGTGAAATCCAAGTTTGAGCCTGAGTTTTTCTGAAAGATACCAATTGAAAGTTTGTTGAGTAAGATTTTTCCTTTGCATTTTCTGAGGGGCTGATGCTGAATCCTTTCTTGACTTGAACTGTGAACTTTTCAGGTCTCCATGTTTAGCATACCATGTTCTGTATTGAAGAGCGAGAACTTGCCCTCGTCCAGCGGCTTCGTGAAAATATCTGCAACTTGTCTATCTATGGGAACATACTGGAGGTTGATGTCCCCATTCTCCACATACTCTCAAATGAAATGATATCACAATTCGATATGCTTCGTCCGACTGTGAGAAACTTGATTGCTGACGATTGCTATAGCGCTGGAGGAGTCACAAAACATAGGGATGTCCCTGAACTTCAAGTTGTAGTCTTCAAACTGATTCTTTATCCAGAGAAGTTGTGCACAGCAACTGCCTGCAAAAATATATCCTGATTCGGCTGTTGACATTGCGACACAATTCTGTTTCTTACTGCTCCACGATATGAGTCTTCTTCCACGGAATTGGCAAGTCCCGGAAGTGCTCTTCCTGTCGTCTTTGCTACCTGCAAAATCTACATCTAAAAATTCAATTAGTTCTCTATCATTATTTCTTGGGTACCATAAGCCAAGATTAGGTGCTCCTTTAAGGTATCTCAAAATCCGCTTAGCAGCAGAGTAGTGAGATTCCTTAGAGTTCACCTGATATCTAGTACACACACATGTTGAGAACATTATGTCAGGCCTGCTAGCAGTAAGATAGAGCAAGGATCCAATTATGCTTCTGTACTTAGTTTCTTCGAAAGATTTCTCTTTCTCGTCCTTGTCCAGAGACATAGCTGAACCCATTGGAGTCCTCATAGAGGTTGCATTCTCCATTCCAATTTTCTTAACCAACTCCTTGGTGAACTTCATCTGAGAGATGAAAATTCCATCTTCAGATTGTTTCACCTGAAGTCCTAAGAAATATTTCAGCTCACTCATACTACTAATTTCAAACTTCTCTTACATAAGTTTGGAAAAACTTCTTGCAAAAGTTATCGTCAGTGAAGCAAAAAATAATGTCATCGACATAAATTTGCACTAGCAAAATCTTGTCTTTTACTTCTAAAAAATAATGTATTATTTATCTTTCCCCTTGTGAATTTGTTCTCAAGAAGAAAGTTAGATAGCGTTTCATACCAAGCTCATGGAGCTTGTTTTAAACCATATAAAGCTTTAAATAATAAGTAAACATAGTCAGGATGGTTATGATCAACAAAACTGGGAGTTGTTCCACATATACTTCTTCCTTTATATTACCGTTGAGAAAAGCAGACTTCACGTCCATTTGATAGACAGTGAATCCCATAAGTGCAGCATATGCGAGGAATAACCTGATGACTTCAATTCTTGCCACTAAAACATAAGTCTGATCAAAGTCGATCCCTTCTTCCTGTCTGTATCCTTTAGCTACGAGTCTGGCTTTATTTTTGATGATGGTTCCATCTTCATCAATCTTGTTCCTGTAGACCCACTTTGTTCCAATTACATTCTTGTCTTTGGGTCTTGGTACAAGCTTCCAGACTTGGCAGTGTTTGAACTGATTTAGTTCTTCTTCCATTGCAACTATCCACGATGTTTCTTGGTTTGCTTCTTTGAATTTCTTTGCTTCAACCTGCGAGAGGAAACTCAAATGCATATTTTCATTAGTACTACCTCTTCGAGTTCTTACACCAGCATGAGGATCTCCTATGATTTGATCAACTGGATGATCCCACAAGTGTCAGAGCTCTAGAGTTCTTGCATCAGGAGCTTCCACTGTTTTTGTAGTTACTTCTTTCACTTGGATAACTTCTTCATCTTGGTGATCGTCTTCTCCAATTGAGACTGGAGGAGTGATCTTGATGAACTTTGGAGCACTTTCTTCAATTGTCTTATCCAAGTTTAATTCTTTCAGCTTTGAACTTGTATCTTCAACAAAAACACTGAAAGAGCTGCTATGTAGCAAGCTCGTCTCATCAAATACAACATTAATCGACTCTTCTACCACCATAGTTTTCTTATTAAAGATTCTGTAAGCCTTACTATGACCATTATAACCTACGAAAATACCTTCAAAACATTTTTCTCCAAACTTCGTACGATGATATTTCCCGTTATTAAGTAAATAGCATTTGCCGCCAAAGATCCTGAAGTAGGACACAGTCGGTCTCCTGCCTTTCAGTAGCTCATAGGGAGTCTTACGATGATTTTTGTGAATCAACGCTCTGTTTTGCTGCGCTGAGCACTTTTCCAACGGACACGCATTTTTTGCCCGGTCGAAAATGTTTGGTTCTTATTGAAGACATTATGCTATAATTAATGTTAATGTGTGCGAAAATGCTATGTTTTTCATAATATATGCAAGATAATATTTGATTTTTTGTCGCCAATAATAAAAATAATAATTCTTAAATTGAATTTTATATAAGAAATGAACTAACACAATATTCTACAATATTTTTCAAATCTATTTATTGGACAAACATATTATAATTGAAATTGAACTCAATTTAAAATAAGACATTTATATTGGCAGCCCAGTTTTGGCTATTGGCAGCCAGGCAAAATAATAAAAAAACACACATAATATGGCCGCTAATAGCAGCCCAAAACGCGGAACAGGCGCCTTTTGAAAAAGGTCTACTACATGACATTTTTATAAAAAGCGTTCAACATGAAAGTTGTAGATCTCGACGAGATTTACAACTTTTATGTTGAACACTTTTTTCTAAAAATGCAATATAGCAGGTCTATTTTCAAAAGGCGCGGAATCCGGGCGGAATTATGCGAGTTCCGCCCAGATTCCGCGCATTTTGAAAACATGCCTGCTATATAGTATTTTTAGAAAAAAATGTTCAACATATAAGTTGTAGATCTTGTCGAGATCTACAACTTTCATGTTGAACATTTTTCCTAAAAATGTCTTTTAAAAACTTAATTTTTAGGCTGTCAATATCCATCGGGCTGCCAATAATCATTTTTTGGGCTGCTACTATCTTTGGGCTGTCAATAACCATATAGGGGCTGCCAATATAAACGCACTACTTTCAATTACAACAAGACGAACATGCCCTTAATGTTCTCCCCTAAATTTTATGTTTCCAAAGGTCATGACTCCCACAATAATCAACCAAAGTATAATCATACTTTCATAATTAAGTATGATCCCGTAATTTTTTTTCTTTACAATTTTTACGCCCAAAAAAACACTCTTTTCAACTACTGTGCAGGCGATTAGGCTCAGCCAGCCCAACAAGACTGCAACTCAAGTCAAGCTGCACGACGTAACCACGCGCGACAGTGCCATCGCCCGCCGCCGCGCGACCACCCACCCAACGTTGTGCGGCCGGAATGCGGCACAGTCGGCCTACTGACCGCATGGTCGTCCGCGAGCGCACGATGTAACTGTGCCCGACCGGCTCCCTCGGCCATCGCCGGCCCTCTTGGGGCGCACAACCAGCCCCTGGACCGCCCTCCACCGGCCGACCCCCGCTGGCCAGGGCCCATCGTCAACCTCCGTAGGTCGGTCTCCACCGGCTGGCCCCTCAGCCGCCGCCAACCGGCCTCCACCGATCAGACCATCGGCCGCCGCCTAATTTCTGCCGTCCAACTACCTTAGATGTGTAACCACGACGCCTCATCATCTGCATAACCACCCATTATGGCGGGGGGGGACTGAATCTCCATAATGGATGCACGTATAGCTAATTTCATAAATATGCGCATAATAAAACATAAGATGGTGGGTGTGGGTAGTAGAAACTCGTATTACAATGTGTGTATAATGAAAATGTGCATCGCGGTCTGAGTATAACAAATAATATAATTATGATGTGCACATAACAATATCCATCGTGAATGTGCATATAGCCATAAACTACTCATAATGGTTGCACTTATAGTACATAAATTGCTTATGAAGTGCGGATAGCTGAACACTATAACCGCTTAATTACGAAAATGTCACCCTCAAAACTTATAAAAGGGAACTAAGACCCTTCTTTCATTTCATCTGGCTTCCCACACACAACTCTCGAAGAATCCTTCGAAGATCTTTCTGCGCACTTGAAAGAATTCTCAAAGATCTTTGAAGACCTTCAAAAATCTCCTAAAGATATCCCAGAAGTCTTTAAAGATCCCTTGGGGATTTCACCGTGTAACACCCTCATTCCGTCCCGAATAATATAACAGAAGGTTCGGCCGGTGTCTCACACCATATTACACGAACAGACTAAAGGGTTACAAAATGAAACCATAACGTTTTTTTTTTCTATTTTGAAAACGTACTCTAACACAGAGTTGCATTCTAACGGTGACATTTAAAGGTTGAAAAACCGATCACCCAAAAAGGAATGTCCACTACACCATGAATGAAAATACATACAACAAAACGTTTTGGCCTTAAGGTCTTACATCAACAAAGTTTTACCAAATTATAAGTGGTTTCCAAACATCAGCACGCAGGACAGCAAAACATGAAAACAACAGCAAAAATTTGGGCCTTCGAGGGCCAGCACAGCTTTGGGCTCCAGCCCGCTACTTCCCGCTTGGCTCCGTAGCACCTGCACAAAAAACATTTCACCAAGCGGTGGCAAACAAGACAACGGTCAGCTGGAGCTAACCAAATTATAATGACATCACCCCTTTCTCGGGATGGTGGTGCGTAATCCCTGCAAGCAATTAACATGTTTACATATTTAATATAAATGTAAAACTTCAGCATCATACATCATGAATGTTGGCGCAATTAGCCAAACGTCTCGTGCACTCCGGGCACCTTAATGGTGTACCGGGTTTCCCCAGGTCCCACCTTTTGCCATCGCAGGCATACGATAGTGCATAAAGCATCCCAACGGTGAACTCCGCTAGTCCACCACCATTCTCAATCACGGATTGGATGGTTCCGCTTGAGCATTACTAGCCAGACCTATAGCCTCGACTAACCCCTATGCCAACGAAAATTGTCACGTACTTTAGGTCTATTTAGCCGAACGACATAGAGCAGGTACAATTCAGCTCTTTCTCGTTGCTCAATCATCGTGCCAATTAACGACAATGACGCGGGTAAGCATCCCCTTTCCTGTACACGACATAACGCACGTTATGTTTCAAGGTTGACACTTGTGGCCACCAAAGTTGGGCACCCAAGGAGCGCAACTCAACACGCTAGCACACGGTCTCCGAGAGACCGGTTAGGCACACAACACAACAAAAGCTCCTCGGGAGCTAATGCTAACGATACAACGATCCTATGCAAACATTATGGTGTTTCCTAGAGAACACCTCCAGTACTAACTGTCGCCTCAGGAAGACCCTCATTCCAAAACATTCAACTTCCACGGAGACTTCTCCGGAAACTCACAGAATATCGTCAATCCAGACCACACGTCCGAATGAGCTTCACACAGCATGCCTAAAATCGTACTCGTGCTTCCGGGTACTAAATGCAATTAAATAACGGGGATGTACACATCGACCCGTCAGAGAGCACCCTTCCCCCACCCGTCGGTGGGGAGGGGCTTCCATGCAAACATGTTAAAATTAAGGGCTTCACCTGCCCAAGAAGAAAAGTCGTTACCCTTGACACGCGTTTCAGAGCAATAGCTCGGTCGTCACGGGTTTGGTTTCCATGCACCGGTCCAAGCTCCAAATCGAACACTTTGTCGCGATCCCTAGTTGCTCACCACCAACACCTCCGAACGGCTTCATCCCGCAAGTGTAAACCTAACCCTAATCCCTCTTTGTCGGCCAAGAGGAGAGGGAGGTCGGTCACGGCCTCAACCCTAACTGGCGGCGGCCGGGACAAGGAAGAGGAAGGGAGGTCGGGTTTCTCCCTTGCTGGCGGCGGCCAGGACAGAGGGAGGAGAAGGGAGTGAGGCCGGGCTGCTCCTAGAAAAGGAGAAGGTGCTTCTCCTCCTTCCAGCCGGTCGGCTCCTGAAAACGAGAGGGCTCGGGTCCTTCCAGCGGCAGCAACTCGAGAGAGTGAGAGAGAGTGAGACGGGAGAGGAAGAGGAGGGAACTCCTTCCTCCTTCCAGCCAGCGGCCGATCAAAAGAGAGAGAGATCGGGAAGGGGGAGAGGAATCATGAAGGTGAGGCTCCGTCCGTGAGAATGAGGGAGGAAAGGGGAAGGATTTTAGGTTTTATATAAAAACTCTAGCCAAACAACTATCTGCAGACCACCCCCTAAATGCACACCAAAACTCACAAACCGACTTCATAGACCTTAGGGATTATAACCCCTAACCTCATACCACGCCCTCTAAATGCACACCAAAATAACTTCGGTTAAATTTGGGGCGTTATACACCGTGCACATTGCACTACGTGAAAATTGCACTCCACGCACATTGCATCGCGCACATTGCACCCAGCATATTGCAGTGAGCACCTTGCTCCAGACTCTTCCGCTCGCAACCAGAGACAAGCTGCAGACTCCGGATTGTGTCGGGTGCACAACTCCCGCTTCTGAGCACTAGCCGAAGATTCCAGAGTGCAACAAACACATTACTCCACATTGCAACAGTCAGAAAAATACTTAGTTTCATGAGCGGTGACATGTCATCATGTAAGCTTCCTCTCCTTCTTTCACCACTACTGTAAAGAGAGGTGACATGTCGCTTTTGAGTTCTCCACCCATTCTTGTAACACAACAAAAGATAGTGGAAATATGACCGACACAAACCCGACAACATGATTTCACTTTTCAAGGGTTTTCACGTAAAAAATCTTCGTGCTTGTCGTCAGTTCTTTCGACTATTTGTGCACTCAACCGCTCCCGAGCTAGGACGGTTTGATCTTCGATCAGTTCAGGGCGCCTCAAGTTGACCCGCAATAGATATACTAATATATTAAATTACATTTAAAAATTAAATTTTGTGATAAATAAAGCAGATCTTTATAATATATATATGTATATATCTTTATTATATAAAACAATATGCATATCTTGAGGCACACCACATAATGAATCCAGACCCTCCGATCAAGCAGCTTCAATTTATGTCCGTTGGATTCAGGAAAGGAGGGCTGCCAATATCCAAATCTCCCCTTTTGAACACTGTTCACATCTCCAAATTTCCCGATACCAGTTTTCCGCCTCCCGTGCCTTCACGGGCTCACCCCGCAGCCGGCGGCGGAGCCGCTGGCGGCCTGCCCGGCGCCCACCGGGGGTTTCGCCAGCCTCCGGCGAACCCGTCGGGGGTTGTCCAGAGGCGAGCGTGCAGGGCCACCGCCGGCAGTGGCCCTGCCCGTAAGCCCCAGTTTAGGGCTCACGGGCAGGGCCTCCGCCGACGGTGGCCCTGCCCGCTCGCTGCCGGACAACCCCCGCCGTGTTTTCCGGAGGCCGGCGAACCCCCCGGTGGGCGCCGGGCAGGCCGCTGGCGGCCGTTAGACCCAGATCGTCGAACGGACGGAGTTCGACGACCCATTCGACGAACGTCGAACGGGTTGACCCGTTCGAAGATCGTCGAACGGGGGAGGGGGTGTTTTTAAATTTTTTTTATTATTTGTTTTAAATAATGAATTAAATTATTAAAAAATTCAAATAAATTTTTCCTGAAGTACACACTCAACGCCTGGGGAGGGGGCAGGCGTTCAGTGCACACTCAACGTCTGGGCAGGCGTTGAGTGGACACTCAACTCCTGCCAGGTGTTGAGTGCACACTCAACGCCTAGGCAGGCGTTGAGTGGCCACTCAACTCCTGCCCAGGCGTTGAGTGCACACTGAACGCCTGGGCAGGCGTTGAGTGGACACTCAACGCTTGAACGGGGGGGGGGGGGGGGGGGGGGGGGGGGGGCTATATGGATCCTTTGTCGTTCGACGATCTTCAAATAATATATATTTAAATACACCCCCTCCCCCGTTCGACGATCTTCGAACGGGTCAACCCGTTCGACGTTCGTCGAATGGGTCGTCGAACTCCGTCCGTTCGACGATCTGGGTCTACTATATATATCACGCCTATATATATATATATATATATTCTTCAAATATAATTTAAAAATATATGCACACGCATGTTTTACTATATAAAATTATTTGATCAAAGTGAAAACCAAGTTCTTCTAAAAAAATGTTTATAATTATCATTTTAAATTATAATTTAATTACAATATTTAGTTAAAATACAACAACACAACACCACTCAAGCCTTTATCCCACTATAGCAGGGTCGGCTATATGGATCCTTTGTCGTCATTGTGCTCTATCTTTTGTCATAATCTCACTAATGCCCAAGTACATCATGTATTTCCTTATAGTTTCATTTCAAGTCTTTATTGGTTTACCACCCTCTCGTTTAACATGTCTAGTGACTAGACTCTCACAATGCCTAACAGGTGCCTCTAATAATCTCCTTTATTTAGATAAAATAAAAAAAATGTTTCAAGAAAATATTTAATATTATTTAGTATTTTATAAGATTTATCACAAGAAACTTAATAGCATACCAGTAACTTCTATGTTTATAATATTACCCCAGTTCAATCCCGGTTGGACCAGTTCCAACGTTCCAACGATCAAACCTTAAACATTTGCTTTTAACGGTTCAACTTATAGTCTGAATTTTAAAAACCTAATCATTCACATAATCAGATCTATATTTATATTATTTCCCAAAAAAAGCAACAGATAATTATAATATATATATTTTATAAAAAAAAGAACATTAAGCTTTCAACATGCGTACTAATAAATATTTTATTCAAACATCAAAAATATGATGCTCGATATTAACTAATAAACTGTGTCAATATGCAAGCTAAAGGAGGCAACAATACAATTAAAACTCAAAAATACATGCATGAACAACAAAATACATGTACAAGTTTGCATAATTGTCCCCGATCGATATGAGCACCTAATTCAATGTCCTTCAATTCTGAATCAAATACCTTTGTGAACCTCAACAACAAGCAAATACAAAAAAATAATAATAAAAAAAATACCTGATAGGTATAAGTAAAATAGAAGATCCTACTAAGCATTTTATCACTATATAAAAGTAGGCAGCACGGTGCGCAAAGCATCCCCGGGCAGCAAGGGTCCGGGGAAGGGTCCCACCACAAGGGTGAGATGTAGGAAAACCTTACTCTACATTTTTGGAGGAGGCTGCTTACAGGATTCGAATCTGTGACCTCAAGGTCACACGACAACGCCTCAACCGACACATTCTAAAAAATGTTCAATAAAGTCCACAACAAAACCAAACACACATATGAACAAATCAGTCAATGTTCTTTTATGTATGAAAAGGGGTGAGATTTATATTAGTACAATCAAAGTGGTAAACCAAAACCATGACAGACCAAAAACAAAGAGGTAAATACATCATCACTACATATTTATAATGAAGGGTGAGCTGCTAATATCTTTGTGTAGGCAGAGGAAATCTCATGGGGTAGCAATTTACAGATCCAATGTTGTTCATAAGTTGCTGTGCATTTAGCAATTTTGTCAGCCATTTGGTTTCCTTTCCTGTATGTGGGTTGAATCTTGAGTTGATAGAGTTGGATGACAATCTATTAGCCCATAGTTTCAGTATCCTGTCCGAAACTAACTGATTGCACAGCATGAAAAACCAAATTTTGTCAGCCATTTGGTTTCTTTTCCTGTATGTGCGTTGAATCTTGAGTTGATAGAGTTGTATGACAATCTATTAGCCCATAGTTTCAGTCTCCCGTCTGAACTAACTGAGCATGAAAAACCAATTTAGAATCAGTAAAAGGCCAACATTTCCAAGTCCAAGTTGAGTGCATCTTAGAGTACCAGTCAACAGAGCCTGGAATTCACCCTTATACGTGTCTGTTTTGGTAATGATTTGTCCAGCACATTCTACCAGCTTCCCATTACTATGTCTGGTTGCATATCCAGTGGCAGCATTTTGTCCCAAGGTAGCTGCATCAGAGTGTAGGACAGCACCAATAAATCCATTATGCCATAAAATAATGATGCTCCTAGCCTCCTAGGAATGTGGGATGTGTAAAAAAGTTGTAGGGATTGAGTCTTATTTCCTCGTGTGTGTGTGTGTGTGTGTGTGTGTGGTGGGGGGAGGTCATTGATTTCTGTGATTGTTTCGAGTTGGACAATCTTAGTTATTTCTTAATTTGCTTCAACGATCCATTTCGACGCATTGTTTGTATTGTTATATAGCCTTTTGCATCATTCTCTCCATATGGCCCATGCGTGAAAAATGGGAATGGACCAACACTTCAGAGATTCTCATGCTCATTCCATTTGCTTACAGTGCCAGTATCCAGCTTATGTTGATGGGAGTGGTGTTGTTGTCGATTGGTTTGTTGAAGACAATGACCTTCAAAGTGGCTCCATACCTCAAGGGCCATGTCTACTCTACATAGCAGATGATCAGAAGTTTCCATGTTAGGATTGTTGCAACACACATTTGGAAGCTAAGGACATCCTGATCCTTCGGAAATTATTATCAGTGGGAGGTTTCTTGTATATGCTTTTCCAAGAGGTAATGCTCATTTTGCAGGTATGCTGTTGCTCCAAATCTTTTGATACAATGGTATGCTCGTGTTTTGTCTAATGTTGTGGTCACTTTTGATTGTAAATTCACCATAAGGGTGTTGCGGTAAGAAAAAGAAAAATGATAACAAGAAGCAGGAAGAAACAGATAAGGGAAATCTTCTCATTCTCATTATTAAAGTTTGACTCGATTACAAGATATATAGAGTCAAAATGACTCTTGATTTACAGCTTTCATTTATTCATCAACTCCCTGTCTTCTTCAGCAGGGCTGTTTGACTTCAAGGTGTTCTACTCCTCCACTTCAATGCAGTCATGTTCTGATCGGCATTGAATCACTCCAATACTCCCCCTAAATGCTGAGCCATGGAAGAAAGTAATTTTGATCTTAGCTGGAGAAATTTTTGTACCGGCAAAGTTTAGTCATTATGTCTGCAAACTATTTGTCCCTTGAACAGATATGTTGCAGAACAGTTGCAACTTGCGAGATTTGTTTTGATTCTACTAGGCATTTTAGAAAATGATATTTCAACTCGATGTGTATGGTTTGTTTGTGAAAGATGGGATTTTTGGCTATCCCAATGGCAGAGATGTTATCGCACCATATTGTTGTAGATTTGACTTCTTGATTTGTGATAAGGTCTTGAAGAAGCCGTTGAAGCCATACGGGTTGCTTTCAAGAAATGACCATGATATAGGCTTGCTTTCAAGAAATAAAATGAAACCCCTTGTGTGTCTCCTGCCATCAATTTCCCCCCTCCCCCTCAAAGGACAGAGAAACTGCCTTTTTCTTGCAAAGCGACCATGATATAGGCTTGCTTTCAAGAAAGAAATTAACCTCCCCCTCCCCCGCACCCGGCCCTTTGAGGTAATGGAGAATGCGCTTTGACGATATGAATTGCTATGAGCTTGGCTTGTTCATAAATCTTGATACCATACTAACGAGATTCTCAAAGTCTTTCCTCCTGTTAGATAGATGAGTGACCCAACCCGACTCCTAGACTCATCTTCTGATGTCTGCACATTTTGCTCCCTGTTTGACAATTTTGTGTCGGTTTGCCATTTGAGTGGATACTAGTTTACGCTCTGTAACACTCCATCCATCCTTGACATCGAGCTTGACCCCAAGCTCGAACTCCACCTGGATGGGTGAAGCATCTGGCATCTTGATCTTCTGCCAGAACAAGGCCTAATAGCGCGTAGCAGCGGCGGCGGTGTAGGCGAGTAGCGGCAGCGCCGTCGGAAAGACGTGTGGTGGAAGTAATGGCTTCTTCAAGGTCGGTGGAGTGGTGATGAGTAGCAGTCACAAGGATGTCGGAGACGTGACGACCGGCAGTAGGAACGGATCCGTCGGGGTCAGCGGAATACGGGGCGACAGATGAGGCGGCGATGCGGTCGGTGGAAGCGACAAGGCGGGGGCCGGGGGAGTGATGCAACCTGCGATGCATCTTTATTTTTATTTGTACCTGTTTTGTTTGTGTAGCACATGTCTTGGAGCGTTTGGCTTCATTATGTTGTGTTGAGTTGTAACGCGCAAGTTATTAGTGCTTTTGTGTAATTTTGTATCGCGCACATCTTTCGCGCAATTTTTGTTTGACTCGTTGGTGTGACCGGCCAACTAGACCTTGAATGCATAAGTCCGATAATTTAGGAGCTAGGTTAATTTAGGGCAAGCTTAACTAATTAACTACTTTAAATTAATATCTTGAAAATTGCAAATGGGGGGAAATGCCTATAATCATGACCTCTTGTATAATTATCAAATCCTTTTCAAGTTAAGCTCAAATCTGAAGTGTTCTATCAGCCCACTTAGCCTTTGAAGTAAGAAAAACCCTAATCTTCCACTTATAAAAACCAACCCTTAGTCCATGTGTTCGGCAGCTGGAAAATTTATTGAGATTGACTTCTTTGCCTCTCGGTAAAAACCCGCCGCTCGCTTTCCGCCCGCGTATTTTCTTTACCTCCCTGTTCATCGGGAACTCCCAACGCCGCGGCCAACTCCAGTTGAGTAACCCCCTGATGCCGCCACCTCCTTCCCACACCTCTTCTCCCCGTCAGAACCTCTTGCAACCTCACCACACTTTTCAGTTCTCCTTTTCATGACGGAAACCACCAGGGAAGCCATCTCCCGCCACCAGTTCTGTTGCCTGAAGCCCCGCCGACCGTCGTCGAGCTCGTTTGAGCCCTCCTAGGGCACCGTCGACGACCCCTACACCCTCCTCCGGCGGATTTGGGAAATCTATGACATTATCCCCCTCTTTCTGTCGGCATGTTCCACGGTTCCAACCACCACTGCTACCGCCAAAGTCCAGCCCAGCCTCTAGTGAGCTGTTCCAGCCAGCTTTCAGCTTTCCGCAATCCCAGGCAATCCCTTGGGGGATTTTGTGCGCTGCTGCTACTCCTTCCCAACTGGTATACCTTGTCACGACTCGTCCAATAACAACTATCAAAGTGCACTACGGGCGAGTAGTGATGTCACAGGCATGTGCGAAAGAAATTTCATGCCGGTTAGACGGGAGCTGAAATTGTAATATTAGATTTAAAATAATTAATTTGAGAAAACTAGTTTGTTTTTATCCAGAATCTTTAATGTAAAGTGCCGAAAGAAGTTGATACACATATACTTTAATAAAATCTCATGCCACACAATGTTGGTACAAAATATTAATGCAATAAAGCAAATAGATGAGCATGTCATTACTGTTGAATTTCACTACAAAAATACAGCCTAGCAGTTGTCCATAACACAAAATAAAACGACTGATTAAAACTAGTACATAATAGTCAAATACGACAGTACTGGAAACAAAATACATAAAACCTGACGAAGCAACAACAAAATAAACCTCCAGGAATCCAAAAACTTGACGCAGCTCGGGCTCAGGTAGCAGGCGGCGCAGTCACAAACGCTAAGGCAAATTCCAAAACAAAAAGGAAGAGGGCTCAGAATATTGAAATAAAAGGTGAGCAAAAGAAAACATAATACGAGCCAGAAAATCAAAGATGTACGTGTGTCAAATTAATCATAGAGGCAAAGCTAGTAAGACAAGCAAGTAACTGTGTGAAACAAAAATATCCAAAATTATTAGCCTACTCCGCAGTATAGCATATAATCGTTCTTGTAATGACATAAGTTGTAATCAATGAAATGTGTAGATGTTTATAGTGTGTGCACATGGTTCACACTCAAGTTCAGGTACAAGTCTTATTAGAAAAGATTCATGCTAACTATGACCATGCAGACAAGGAGTTGTACCAATTTAACACTACATTTCAAAATTTCTTATGACATTTATGACTTAAATGATTTAAAATTTTTACAGACTTGTACCATATTATGACATGCTAATGAGTAACGATTCATGCGTTGTCAGATACAATTTATAATTAAGGAACAAGTACGAGAAATCTAAATTCAATGTTTGCAACAGCTAAGCAGTGCAAATAAAGTCAAAGACTATTTGAACCTGATCAAGATCAATATATATGATATTCGACTTAACGAAGTTTCTACACTTAGGCTATATTTGTTTAGGCGTTTCGCTGCTCCGTTTTGGGCAAACGCCGCCGGAAGAAGGGTAAACAAATGAACCTCCGGCGGCGTTTGCTCCGTTTCCACCCGCCCGCCTTGAGAAACGCCCCAAAAAACTCCGTTTGGAGCAGCCACCTCCCCCCTCCGTTTCCAACACTCTGTTTCCACCCGCCGGATCGATCCGCCACCGCCGAAACAAATGAAGCCTTATACAGACATTTGCTTATCGCATAACTCAATAAGATAGGGGTTTAGAAATTTACCTCCTTCAGAGGTGAGGGGATAGAAGATACCACGAAGGATCAGAGATTTGGCGGCACTTAGGTGACGGAAACCCTAAATCGGAGAGGGCTTGAAGAGATTTCGCTGATAGGTTCGACGAATGGCGCCAGAAGTCGCAAATACAACGCCGTTAGATGATTATAAGAGGGGCAAAAATCTGAATCACAAATTATACACAATTGGGAACGCAAATTTACAAAATATTTTCAGAAAAATTTACATAAAGGAGATTGGAGGAGTCCCTTACTCAAGGAGACCAAATCCGGGCTCAAAAATCCGAGTAGAGGAGGTTTCGAGCAAACCCTACAAGTCCCTTTCGTAAAACTAGGACAAAACAAACACGAAGAGGGCTGCCAGAGGAAGAGGTTGCGGCTGTCGGCCTTGAGGAGAAGAAAGAAACTACTATCGGACTCCAGAAATGGAGAGGAGATTATCGGCCCCTTGGAGGAGAGGGGGGTGGAGCCAACTGAGGAGAGGAAGAGCTGGAGTTGCAGTCGGCCCAAGAGAAGGAGAAACCGCCGACTAGAGGAGGAGGGGTCGTGTTGCGCGCTTGCGGGAGACGGCGGGGTCGGCGAAAACGGAAGACGGCTGGAGGTGGGATCGTGAATAGCAGATCGAGAGCGACGTACATGATAAAAGCAGAGAGCAGAAATAATTGGACGGGGGGGGGGGGGGGGGGGGGGGGGGGGGGGGGGGGCTGGTCGGCTTGATAAGAGGGGGAAAAACGTAATCTCCTAATTACAAATTTCCCGCCCTCCATATATTTTTTTTGTTTTAAAAATATACATATACAAATAGGTTGTTACATTCTCCCATACTTATAAAGTTTCACCCTGAAACTTTGGAGGATTCCCTGAATGAGACCTATAATGTCAAAGATTCAGATGTCATTCATTCCAACAAGATTTGCAAAGCAAGACATGGAAGCTAACTATGAATATACTGAAATAAAAAGATGAATAAGCGCGAAAAAATACAAAGATCAAGAGAAAAGTTGCGGATACTTGATATGTATGTCAGATTTAAGTTCTCAAGTACACCCCTCAGACTTGTCATGCATCCAAAGCTCAATCCTCCGGTTTACATTTTATGCTTAAATCATTTAAATGGATAATTAGTTATTATGAGCTTGCCCGACTAATCCTATCTCCTAATTATCATAAATTACATATCCGTGTTACCACTCTCTTGAATGTTATGTCTGCGAAATTGTGATTTGTGACGTTACTACGTGTGTGCAGTAGCTTTGCGTTCGCGGGCGACGCCTAGGTCGTTATTCGTTTAAAATTGTCCACGAAGTCTCGCGTCAAAATTATTTAAATAGATCGCATTTATATCGTTTAAAAACTATAGCCCTGGATTCAATTTACATTAGTTTGGTGTGGCTGCAGGGATCTCACCCCTATCGTAGGATAGCGGAGCGGCGGTTGTTTTCCAAAATTTTAAAGTTAAAATTTTTTGAATTTACTCATGGAGAAGAGAGTTGGACACACAAAGGAAAGTTTAGGAGACATGGGTAAGCGTATGGAAGAACTCATGGTCGTTGTCACCACGCTCACTATCTCCATGAGAGATACAAATCAAGTTATGTTAGAGTTATGCACGTCAGTCAATAACCTTGAACCACAATTTCACTTAGGGGGACCTCCTGCACAACCCCCTACACCTCCACCACCAGAACCGCAACTAGCGAATCAAGATAATAGGAATCCACCTCGATGCGATGCAGGTATTAAGTTAGATGTTGTGGATTTTGAGGGCACACTAGAACCTAAGGTGTGTCGAGATTGGTGCGACCAATTAGAGTGATTCCTCAGCTGGAAGCGCGCACATGTCCACTAGCAGGTGGAGTACGCTACCTTAAAGCTGAAGGTCCCCACACTCACATAGTGGGGGCAGTTCGAGCGGATGTGGTACACTATGGGACAATCACCTATCACCACCTGGGTTGAGTTCAAACCTCAACTCAAGAGAAGGTACGTCCCCGCTGATTTCATGCAGACATTGTATCGTAGGTATCACAACCACGACAAGATAAACGAACCATCGACGAATATACGAATGAGTTTCTTGTACTCCAGTCACGCTTAGATCTGAAGGAGGAAGACCACATGGTCGTGGTCTGTTATCTTAATGGGTTGTGATATGTGATACGTGACCAGTTGGAACTTCATGATTTCTGGGACCTGAGAGAGGTCTCCATCCGAGCTCGTCGAGTGGAGGCCCTCTTGAAGAGGACATTTGGTCAGAGGTCTACTGATGGACTTAGGTTTACTGATAGACCTACTTTGAGTACCACTACCACTGCATCAACATCTGGTATTTCTGATCCCCTCCCCCGCTTGCCATTACTGGGGCACCGACTCTTCACCCTGGCTCCTCCCGGGATAAGGAGACCATAGGAGGCCGACCCAATACTGGAGTATTTCGATGCTTCAAATGTATGGAGCCTGGGCACAAATCCTCTGGGTGCCCGCGACGCCACTTCGTCGCAGTGATTGTTTCCACCACTGAGCGTAAACCTGAGTATGGAGTCTTCCTTAGTGACTCATAGCTTGAATCCCTGTCCGAGGCTGATCGCGTTATCGAGGTCGAGGGCGAGCAAACAGAGCACTTAGTTGTGTTATTCACTCTAGTTTGGTTTCCTCTAGCGAGAGCACCGAGCATGATTCTTGGAGAAAAGGAATTTTCTGCACTACTGTGTGCATTCAGGGACATTATTGTTCCATTATTATTGATAGTGGTAGAATGGAGAACATCGTTTCTCAACGTATGGTAGAGAAGTTAGGACTTGTGACACACCCCTTGGAGCAGCCATACCACTTATTCGCGGTTTGTAGTTCTTTGACTACACCTGTTACTCATATTGTCTGGTGAAGTTCTCTATCGGGGACGTGTATCGTGATTCTGTGTTATGTGATGTCTCCCCCATCAATATCTGTCACATTCTACTAGCACGACCATGAGTATGACCGACATGTCTTGCATGATGGTGTGAGAAACTCTCATTCCTTTGATCACCATGGGCGCAAGATTATTCTTCTTCCCCGGAAGGATGGACTTGTTCCTAGGGCACCTGGGAGGACCTCACCATCATCTGCTTCGCCTTCCTTAGTCACCACTACACCCCTCCTATTTAGTGTTACGCTTCGGCCTGAGCCCCCGCTTCAGGAAGTTGCGTCTGATTCTCGAGAATCATCTAGCTTGGGAGCTCTAAATACACCACCTCTTATTGACTTTGTATTCGATGAGCACGTGTTTAGCTCGTCGGAATTTCCTTAGTTGCAGCCGAGCATGTTGAGCCACCTCACCACTATCGTTTGTTGTCTGAAATTCTTAGGTCTGGCCGTATTAGAAGAGTCGAGACGGTTCGTAGTCCTTTTACACCTCATAGATACACCCGCATCTGTGGCTTCTTATGCGAGATTTTAAACGATAGACTTGAGATCTTTTTAAAACTCAGTGAAGCGAGTGGGACTTCATCAGGTGAAATCATAGCGATAGTCGATCCTGATCTAGCAGGTGTTCGTAGGTGTCTATCGAGCAAGTGTATGTTGCATCATGAATTACTAATTCCATGGGTTGACTCCACTTGTTTCCCGTTTTCCCTCCTGCCCCATGTTTGCCCCACACACCACTTCCGTCATCTTCTGAAAGCTCTAATAATTACTACTCATCAAAATATTTGGCATAAAAAATTGACTAATGGATTGCGAGCTTTTTTGGAACCTTATAAACTCATGGTTGATTTCATCAACCGAGATTATGATTTTCCAAAGGAGATTGGTTTCCTATCTTTTTCAGGGATGAGAGGGTACCTCCAGGTTTTGAGTCGCAGTGAAGACATCTGCGAGACTGTATGCAGCATTTCTCCGTTCGATATTTGGACTTTCTACTTGCAGGTCATATCGAGTCTCGTCGGGGTCGAGCTCTCTCAACCCTGGGAGAATTGATGCAACCCGCAGCGCATCATTATTTTTATTTGTACCTGTTTTGTTTATGTAGCGCATGTCTTGACGCGCTTGACTTCATTATGTTGTGTTGAGTTGTAACGCACAAGTTATCAGTGTTTTTGTGTAATTTTGTATCGTGCATATCTTTCGCGCAATTTTGTTTAGCTCATTGGTGTGACCGGCCAACGAGACCTTGAATGCATAGGTCTGATAATTTAGGAGCTAGGTTAATTTAGGACAAGTTTAACTAATTAACTATTTTAAATTAATATCTTGATAATTGTAAATGGGGGGAAATGCCTATAATCATGCCCTCTTGTATACTTATCAAATCTCTTTTAAGTTAAGCCCAAATCTGAAGTGTTCTGCCAGCCCACCTTAAAGCCCACTTAACCTCTAAAGTAAAAAAAACCTAATTTTCCCCTTAGAAAACCAACCCTTAGTCCCTATGTTCGGCGGCTCGAAAATTTAATGAGATTGACTTCTTTGTCTCTCGGTAAAAACCGCTGCCCGCCTTCCGCCCGCGTATTTTTGTCGCCTCCCCGTTAGTCGGGAACTCCCAACGCCACCGCCAACTCCAATTGAGCAACCCCTGAAGCCACCGCCTCCTTCCTGCGCCTCTTCTCCCCGTCGGGACCTCCGGCAACCTCACCGCACTTTCAAATTCTCCTTTTCGCCGACGGAAACCACCAGGGAAGCCCTCTCCCACCGCCATATTTGTTGCTTGAAGCCCCGTTGGCCGTCGTCGAGCTCGCCAGAGCCCTCCTAGGGCACTGTTGACGTCCCCTGCACCCTCCTCCGGCAGATTCGGGGAATCTACGGCGTTTTCCCCCTCTTTCCGTCGGCCTGTTCCACGGTTCCAACCACCACTGCTACCTCCAAAGTCCAGCCCAGCCTCCGGTGAGTTGTTCCAGCCAGCCATCAACTTCCCCACAGTCCTAGGCATGCCCATCCATGGGGGATTTTGTGCGCTGCCGCTACTCCTTCCCAGCTGGTATAGCTTGCCTCTCCTTGCTCAATCCTTCGGTTTACATTTTATGCTTAAATCATTTAAATGGGTAGTTAGTTATTATGAGCTTTCCCGACTAATCTTATCTCATAATTATCGTAAATTACATATCAATGTTACCACTCTCTTGAATGTTATGTTTGTGAAATTGTGATTCGTGACGTTACTACGTGTGTGCGGTAGCTTTACGATCGCGGGCGATGCCTAAGTCATTATTAGTTTAAAATTGCCCGTGAAGTCTCCTCGCGCCAAAATTATTTAAAGAGATCGCATTTATATTGTTTAAAAACAACAGCCCTGGATTCAGTTTACATCACAGAGCAAGAGTCGGGAGAGGAGACGGTGAGATTGCCGGAGTAGGCGGCAATGCCAGGGCCAGCGGAGGAAGAGCTAGTAGAGGATGCGGTGAGATGGTCGGAGGAGGCGGCAGAGCGGGTGACCGGAGAGGAAGCGGAAGCGGTGGACGGACAACCACTGTGGAGAGAGGTGGTACATCAGCAACCAGAGACGGTGGCGACGATGGCGGTGGAGGCAACTACACGAGGCGAGTCAGTGGCGGGGCAGACGAGGGAGGCAAAGTGACAGAATAGCCGCTCGTGGAAGGTGGCAAGCTGCTGCGCGCAGTTATGCGGTCGACTCGCGCTTCAAAACTATCAAGCTGAGCGAGTATTTGTGTGAAGAGATCGTTGTTGGTGGCCGAGATTGAAGTAGACATCTAAATTAATTAATCACGTAATTAATTCTCGGTAAGAATTAATTAGAATAATTAATATATTAAGAAATTCTTAAATTAATCAAAAGTGAATAATGAAAATAGGAAAGAGAGGGGGCGATTAGGAGGAAAATCAAATTAAAAAAACAAATGGGATGGGGCAGTGTGGCGTGTCGGGCTGAGAATGTCAGAGGGGGGAAGAGAGTGGTGATATGTCCCAAAAAATAAAGAAAGAAGAAAATAAAATATAATAAAAAGGAGACGAGATGAGTAAATGACAGGCGGCTGATATAATAAAGAAGAGACTAGAGAGGATGGGGGGTGAATGACATGTGGCTGATATAATGAAGAAAAACGAGAGGATGGGTGAAATGACATGCAACTGATATAATAAAGAAAGAAGAGAGGATGAGGGAAATGACGGGTGGCAATAGAAGGGGCTCGATTGGAACCGGACGGAGCAGAGAAGATGGCCTGCGCAAGGACGAAGCAGATGGCTTGGGGAACTGCCACTGGGAAATCAAAGAAGACTCAGTGGCGGCGACACAGTAGCGGCAACGACACAACACTCAGATGAGAAGCAACAGCGGCGGCGGTGCAGCAGCAACTTATCGTAAGGGACGATGGCTTGCGAAAACTCAGTGGCCCTAGGGAAGGAAAGTACCTCTGATACCAAGTTTGTTACGTGCCTAGATGGTGGATCGTCGGAGGGCTGCAAAGATGCGGATGGAGGTGGGGAATACATGGGGTGTTAGCCCCTAGAAATGGTGAAGTTAAGAGAGAGATTGAAGCCCTAGAAGGGAGGGGTGAGAAGAGCTTAGGATGAGAAAAGAAAACTTGATAACTTTTCTTCCATGACTACAATGACACAATGAGTTCCCTTAAATAGAACTCATAATGGCATAATCGTAAATGCAACAATAGACGTATGAATATTAAAATACTACGACGCTAAGACTACGACTCGACTCGATAATAACGACTCGCCTCAATACATAAAAGACTCGACTCGATAACATAAACAAGCCTATCGATATAATTACTAGATAACTGACGGAGGATCCACAACAAAAAACTTCAGTGTATCATTCTTGATTAATGAAAATCCTTCTGGGTTTCTGTTTAATTTGAAAACAGAGGAAGAACTTAAGGTCACTTATCTCCCTCTTTCTTCATGATGATTTTGAACTCCTTGATTATCCCAAAGGTTGATCCGATGAAGATGAGGTCATTGCATATACACATGGGACTATATGAGTAAGAAATGTTCTCCATATCTTTTAACATATAGGGAAGGTTCATTTGTACTTTTCAGAAAGTTGTTTGCTATTAGAATAATACATATCTGTCAATATTCTTGTTCCAAACTCTTGGCATCTATTTTAAGTCGTAGAGAGCTTTATAAAGTCAATATATGTTTTCTTCTTCCCTTGATTTATCATACCCTTCAGGCTAATGGATATAAATCTCTCTGTGATTTCAACATTGAGGACAAACGACTTGACATCAAATTGATTAACTTGCCATTCTTTTGTGCGGAAATTGCAAGCACGACACAAATACTCACCATTCTGACAATTGGTGTAAATGACTCACAATAGTCGATTAAGACTTTTGGGAGTACCGGTGGCGACGATTCTTGCTTTGTATTTTAGAATATTTCCCCCTTCATCATACTTGGTTTAAAAAACCCACTGAGAGCAATGATAGTCTTGTTTTCTGGTTTTACAATGAGCTCCCAGGTTTGATTTTTGAATCATATGAAATTCTTCATTGCATTTATCTAATTTGAATGTGTAGCAGCTTCTTTGAAGTTCTCGGTTCCCGTTAAGAAAGGAGAGCAATGTTAGTTTGTCCATAAATCTCTTTTAAAGACCGATATTTTAAGGGAGATGATTAGTCTTTGATGTAATCTTGAATCGAGGTCTTCAAAACAATTAATTTTTTAAGTAAAATAATATTTATTTTGTTATAAAATAGAACGATAGATTTGAAAATAAATAACTAACTTAAATTTTACGAGGGACAAGCGGACCAGAACGAGAGGTTCGCGCGTAAAACTGCTCTTATCGACAAACGTCTACAAATTCGTTATTCGTTATTCAGAGAATTTGTCGGCGTTTAATGGTTCGAACCGTCGCGGGATTTGTACGTTTACAAGCAAGATCCACAAACAATAATTTATGAGTGAAGGTCCTCTAGCCAGTTTTCCCTTACATTCCAGTTTTTCTTTTCTAACCATACTTGAATGTAGGAAAGATTTTTATTATAATTTTCCTAAGAAAGTCTATATGGTTTTATGGTACTTTCTCGAATCCTGCCCATTCGGCATCATATTTGACAAAGGGCAGCTCCTTCAGTATATCGCCCAAGTTGATATTCATCCATGCCAACAGAGGCATAAACAACTCCTGAAGTGGCTTCACTTATTTTGCAACACCAGCTTTTGGCGCAAAAAACAACGGCATGAAGGAAATAGTCTTAATGGAGTCCGCGAACAGAAGCATATCCTTATCCATTTCCCATGCCAACAGATTCTAGATAATCATCTACACATTTACAAACAATATTCTTGTACTTTTCCAACTCTTGCCCATAAAGCACTCCTCTGTGCTATTAATGGTGTACCCATCACTGATGTCCCACTAAACCTGCCTCCGGCTTACGGGCGAAATCCCTTGATCCTTCCTCTACAATATATTGAAGAAATCCAACAATGCTACCACTGGTTTGAAAGTTCCAGTCCATCAAGATTCCAGGATCCACCAAAAACTCGTTCTAAACAATCATCCTGCACCAGCAATAGTAAAAATGACGTGGAGTCATCACCTTTTTTCACCGGGGGGAAAGGATGAAAGAATATCTTCGAGTATGATGTGAAATAAAGTTATTATGGCGTGTCGTAGAAGTCAAAAAAGAATTTTATCGTTTAAGATAAGATATGATATAAAATGTATTATGTGATATAAAGTGTATGATGTGATATAAAGTTATTCCGGTGTGTTGTAGAAGTCAAGAAAAGAATAACTTGGTTTGTAAGAAAGGAATTTTATGTAGTGTGTGATGAAAGTTATCCCCCTGCGGGACAACTATAAATAAGGGTCCAGTGTAATGGTTTAGATGATCTCAGTCTGTACCTCCCTCCTGTGTGGTGTCCCGCAGGGGGATAACTAAATTTGCAACTCACGGAGAGAGGTACAAGCACACAGGAGGGATACAAGATAAACAACAAAATAAGAGAATACACGAAGATATTAGAACACTTAGAGAGAAAGTATTAGAACACTCAAAGAACACTTCAAACTTTATTGCTTAGAGATATTGGTACAGACTGAGATCATCTAAACCATTACACTGGACTCTTATTTATAGTTGTCCCGCAGGGGGATAATTTTCATCACACGCAACATAAGATTCCTTTCTTACAAACCAAGTTATTGCTTTCTTGACTTCTACAACACACCGGAATAACTTTATATCACATCATACATTTTATATCACATAATACATTCTATATCATATCTTATCTTAAGTGATAAAATTCTTTTTTGACTTCTACGCCACGCCATAATAACTTTATTTCACATCATACTCGAAGATATTCTTTCATCCTTTCCCCTCGGTGAAAAAAGGTGATGACTCCACGTCATTTTTACTGTTGCGGGTGCAGGATGATTGTTTAGAACGAGCTTTTGGTGGATCCTGGAATCTTGATGGACTGGAACCTTCAAACCAGTGGTAGCATTGTTGGATTTCTTCAATATGCTGTAGAGGAAGGATCAAGGGATTTCGCCCGTAAGCCGGAGGCAGGTTTAGTGGGACATCAGTGATGGGTACACCATTAATAGCACAGAGGAGTGCTTTATGGGCAAGAGTTGGAACTGGACTGCTGTATTCGTGATCATGCTAGAAAGTACAAGAATATTGTTTGTAAATGTGTAGATGATTATCTAGAATCTGTTGGCATTGGAAATGGATAAGGATATGCTTCTGTTCACGGACTACATTAAGACTATTTCCTCCAGGCCGTAGTTTTTTGCGCCAAAAGCTGGTGTTGCAAAATAAGTGAAGCCACTTCAGGAGTTGTTTATGCCTCTGTTGGCATGGATGGATATCAGCTTGGGTGATATACTGAAGGAGCTGCCCTTTGTCAAATATGATGCCAAATGGGCAGGATTCGAGAAAGTACCATAAAACCATATAGACTTTCTTAGGAAAATTATAATAAAAATCTTCCATACATTCAAGTATGGTTAGAAAAGAAAAACTGGAATGTAAGGGAAAACTGGCTAGAGGACCTTCACTCACGTCGTATTGCCTGATATATATTTTTTGAAAAATGAGCAGATAATATAGGGATCTTTTATGGAGGACGAAATGCAGTAACTTGACTCTAATGTGGACTGGAAGATCCGTCGGCTGAAAATAGTAGATGACTGGTAACACCATAGATATCGTCCGCTGAGTTCGAGATAAGAAATCCGGTTGGAAATTATGTTTGCCCTTGATGTGTTGGGTTTCAAATTTCCACTGAAAGAACTAATTTGCTCATCGCAGAAGTTGAGCTTGGGGTAGCATCTTTTATTTAAATTTTAGCATTTTTGGAAATGCCGACATATCCATTTCGATGAGTAAATGCTGCCCAATAAGATGAAATTGAAACTTTTCAATACCTCTTTGGACGTCCAGGATTTCCTTATACGTGGAGTGATAATGAAGTTCGTCATTCTTGAAGGCCCGTTTTTGTATCCGCAGATTTAACGTTTCCCATTTAATTATTGAAGCAGTATGGCGCCCCAAAATTTATCGCTAGCATCAGTCTGAAGGATTCGCTTGCCCGATGATGGAATTTGGAGTGGGGGAAGGTCTTTTGTTAGTGACTTTAACTTTTTAACTTCTTTAATACACGCCTCATTCCATGACGACACTTCTTTCTTTAGTAGATTAGTGAGAGGAGTCCTGAGTTTGATCAGATCATGGATAAATTCTGCCATATAATTCACAATCTCCAAGAATTATTGTACTTGCTTGAATGTTAGGTTCTCATCCGAAAAATGATCTAATTGGGTTGCTATGTGTGGTTGGAGCTGGTATTGACTATCTGATATATGCATACCCAAGAAGTCTGTCAGATTTTCCAATAATCATCTTTCTCTCAGATAACATAATGCCATAGAATTTGATCAAGTCATGAAATTGTGAGAGTAGGGCATGATGGGAGCCAATATCTAGAGAGAACAGTTAGATGTCATCAATATAGACCAAATCATTTTCCATGATGGGCTGGAAAATTTTTGTCATCGCCTTCTAGAATAAAGAAGGGTCCGGTTTTAGTTTGAAGGCTACGACGGTCCAATGGTTGTGTCTTTCAGGAATGCAGAAACCAATCTTTTGTCTATCATTGGGGTGAATTTCTAGCTGTCAGAAACCTGTTTTAAGATTGAACTTGGAAAATATTTTTGCCTGTGAGAGTTTTTGAAATAAGACTTCTCTCTTTGATAGAGGGAACTTATCATCCTCAAGAAAATGGTTGAGAGCCTGGTAGTTAATTACCAGTCTCATCTTTTATCTAGTCTGCTCTGTCCTTTTGTTCACATAAAAGACTTCGCATGCTCATTGTGATTTTATGGGTTCGATTAACCCTTCATTTTGCAGTTCCTCGACTTCTTTTATAGCAAGTGCATAATGGTCTAGATTCATACCTTTATGACTTGTCTTTGTGGGATTAATGTCTTCATACCTCTTAAACGGTAGGAATTCTGTAAGTGATTCGGCACATGAGGTGCGGGCAATGTCATCCCTTATGAGGCTTAGAATTTCAATTGGGTAAAGATGTAGAGTTTTTGTCCATGGCAGTAGATGATTTTTATATCGTAATCCTTCTTTATTCTATGTACTTCGTTTTAGCAAGTGCAGGATGTCAAACCCAATAACCAGATCTTTAGCAGGAAGTTCTGATCCATAAACTTGATGTCTAATAACATATCCTGGGAAGAGTTGAATATTGATGGGTTTACTGATCAGAGTGATCGTGAAGAGATCGTCGTTGACTGCCCGAAATGATCTGTAACAGGAATTCCAACATTCTTTTGGCAGGATGTTTGGCTTCATGATGGAGGATGCGACTCCAGTATCAAAGAATGCTATTACCGAAAAAGTTTATCCCATTTTCCTGTGAAAATGTGGATCTTTGTAGAAGGGGTTGGTTGACAAAGAAAGCTGTCGCTGGTCGTGGTGGTATAAATATTATCAAAAAGAACGATATCTTCGTCTGATTCAACAGATGAGTCTGACAGGTCTGCACCCAGGGCGAGAATTGTGTCTGGCCCGGCTTCATCATCTATAGAAAAGAGTGACTCAATGTCGTCGTTGTCTACATCCTCAACTTGAGAGTTTCGCAATGAGTCGTGAACTCTTCTCTTTGTCAGGACATTCTTTTGCAAAATGTTCATTCTTTCTGCATATATAACACCTTGAAGAGTTTGTGTTTTTTTCTTCTTTCTGAGAAATCTTCATTTCTTCTGGTTCTTTTTAGAAAAATAATCTTTTCCTCCATCTCTCTTACGTGTGAAACGTCTGTCTTTTTTTCTCTTGTTGCACGTACAAGATTTGTCTTTTTCACACATGATCTGGAGGTCATGACGATCACAGGCCGAGCCAAGGCTTTTACTTTTGTGCTCGATTTGCTTGAGAAATCTCTTTTGGTTGCATAACTTTTTAAGCGATAGTAACACATTCTGGTAGAGCTCTTCCAATAGATGTATGACTTATAGAGATTGTTTTTATCTGGAGAAGCCGAGATGTTTCATTCCCAAGAGGTTCTAAAAGCTAATTTAGGAAAGTTTGCTTTAAATTGACGTCGTCAATCTCATTGATCGCATAAAATCTTTTTGACATCTTCTCATAATGGTCTTTTAGGTCTTTTCTTTTATACGAGCAACACCTCATGCTCAAGTATTCCTCCCTAGCATGAGTTGTATAGTGATCTCATGCTCCTAAGAACTCATTGTGGACATGCATGATCAGGGCATCCACATTTGGGCTTTGTTTGACCATTTGTTGTCTGTATGCTCCTAGCGCAATCCACCATTGCCTTAGTCTGTCATGAAACTTTGATACAAATCTGTCCGCGACAGCAGACATTGTTACTCCAGGTTGTAGCAGCTCGGCAATGCACCAAACATGCATTTCATAGATTTTGTCTCATCATTTTGATGGTGGGATGTTATCAAATGAAAATCCACTTGATTGATCATTTTGGAATTGGCCAGATTGTTTTGGTCCTTGATGGGGTGCTTAACCAGGGTCATGTGCTTCTTCATCTTCAACAGTAGGGTCTTCGGTAAGGTAGATCTGCCATTAGAATGTTGAGGGACAGGTCCTTAATATCTGAATATTCAGAATACTTCTCTTGTACATGTGGTATCTGTGGTTGTGTAGCTATTGTTTTAATAATGAGGAGATAGGATTGTCAACCATGAGCTGAGAAGACGGTGGAGTTGCAGGCAACTCTTGTGGTGAAAATTCTTTGGATGAATATTTTTCTGATTTTCGTTTTGAAGACTGTGGTGTTTCATAGCGCATTTGTGGGAGGAAAGTTGCACTATTGAAAGGATTGAGATCAAACGGGGAGAGAGTGGATAATGGTTGAGAATATGTTGGAAGTGGAGATAAATAAGAGGAGTAAGATGGGGTTTCATAATATCCTGGGGAGTGGTATTGTTTTTGGGTTTGGGGAGAATGCAGTTGGGCTTTTAGGCCATTTAACTCTGCCTCCTTTTGGGTCAGAAGCGGTGAATTGAAAGAGATACACCACTGTTATCTCATCTTGGAGTTGCATTGTGACTCTGGTGGTTGTCCAAAGCCCAAAGTCGAGCCTTTTCTCCATGGTTTGTTGGCTTGCCGCTATTTGTTTTAAAACTCTGTTTTGTGCCACGACATTTTCAGACTGCCAATTTAACGTAGTTTCGGCATGAGATACATGCCTTGTTGTTCCATCAGGATTTTTGGTAGTTGGATTTTTGATCTTTCAGGTATGGAAAATTCTATCTTCATCGAACTCCATTGGACGGAAATCATCTTGATAAGAGGTTGGCTGAAGCATGTTGATTTCTGGTTCTTTAGGATAAAGAACATAATAGTCAAATTTTCCAGACTGTTCTCCTAGCAATCCAACTGTTGGATCTCCCTTTTCGTAACATTCTTTAAGCAGTTGTTGTGTCGACTTCTGTTTGTTCTTTCTCCTTCTGGGATGATCATCTGTATCAAAGTCATCTTCTTTGCATTTAGCACACGAGCAGACGTCAAAGTATTTATGGCCATCTTCGTCTTGAAATTGATATATAGACAATCCATCTGACCTGAAGGAAAGGATGTGCGCATCAAGCCCGATTCCCTTTTCTTCAATCATGTTTATCTCTGAGGTGAAGATTAGATTCTTGCTAGAAGAGGGGTCTTCGTCGTTGAACACAATTTCTACCGCGCCGCCTTTCTTTCTGATAAATAAAGACTTGACAGAGTGGATCGGCTGGTTATTGCTTCTTATTTTTTCATAGTGCGTGACCCATGATTCAAGGAGAAGTTTAATAAGCTCATCTTTTGGAAGTTGCTTTGGGATGTGGACGCAAGAGGAGCCTGAGCGAGCATCAATTTTCAAGTAGAGCGCTCCATCAGTGTCTTGAGGAAGACTAAAGTCGAAGGAATGATTTTGGACCCGATAAGTCATCTGGTAGTGCAGCGTTGCGGCACATGTCCCCGCGACTTGAGGTGCTCCAACAATCTGAAGCTGGAAGTTAAGGTTGTTGTAGATATGAGGATTATCAAGCCTCAAGTTGAAGTTTGAAAATAGTGTTATAAATACAGTGTCAACATTTAAGGTAGTCTGAACAATTGCGATGCATGCATGACTGTATTGTTGAAACCTTGTGTCCAGGAGAGCTAATTTAGCTACCACCGGGAGTCCCTTTCTTGCGTGCAAAGTGAGAGTCATTCTCACAGCTCCGAAATGTATGTGGGAATAACCGTGGGCCTTCCATTATCCAAGCAGCGCCTCATCCAGTCGTATAGGAAATATTTGTTCTGCTTCTGTGACAGGAATAAGTACTTGTTCAAGCCTCGAGGCTAGAACGAGTTCTTTCGCAGCGAGTGTCCTATTGGGAGTGAGAGCCTGTCGGAAGACTCGAGAAACTGGATGATGTTTTTTGGTGAAGGTTTTATATGGATTTAGCAAGGGGAGGTCTGTTACGGGAATATGACCGTCTTCAGTAAGATAGTCGACTTTATATAGCAAATCTGAATTTGTTGAGGTAGAAAATGAATTGTAGGAATTTCAGGGGTAAGAAAAGAAAGATGAACGGGTAACGGGTTGTGAATTTGCCATAGATGTAAGAGGCCTTATTTCTCAGGAATCTCCTTCGGTGTTAAGGTGGCTTGCAATCATACGGAATGATACAACTGTTGCTTAATTCTCGTGAAAACCTTAGTATATACCCACAGCTGCACACCCAGCAGCTTCAAAGGCCACAACTCCGTTATTTTCACAAAAAATTCTGCCACTAGTTCTGGCATAAGATTTCTGATGTGGAGGATCCCTAAAGAAGGGCAATCACAGAGCATATTATTCTCAACCAAATGCAAGTCAGCATGAACAAATCATGACAATACCATCATGATCAAATCATGAACACCTCTAGATCATCAAGAGAAATAAGGGCAAGTTTTTAAAGCTTCCATCCCTCTGATATCAAAATTGCAACTCACGGAGAGAGGTACAACCACACAGGAGCGATATAAGATAAATAGTAAAACAATAAAATACAAGAAGATATTAGAACACTCAAAGAGAAAGTATTAGAACACTTGAAGAATACTTCAAACTTTATTACTTAGAGATATTGGTACAGACTGAGATCATCTAAACCATTACACTGGACCCTTATTTATAGTTGTCCCGTAAGGGGATAACTTTCATCACAAGATACATAAGATTCCTTTCTTACAAATCAAGTTATTCCTTTCTTGACTTCTACGATACACCAGAATAACTTTATATCACATCATACACTTTATATCACATCATACATCATATTTTATCTTAAGCGATAAGATTTTTTCTTGACTTCTGCGACACGCTATAATAACTTTATTTTATATCATACTCGAAGATATATCACATCATACATCATCTTCCTTTTCTTACCCCCGAAATTCCTATATCATATCTTATCTTAAGCGATAAGATTCTTTCTTGCATATTAAATAATTTTGAGCTTGCCCGATTCGTCCTAATTACCAAAATTACCTGACCTTTTCATTAAGGGTCCCGTCGGACGGTCAACTCGACGGGCCGAGCAATTTCAAGCAACAAAAGTACGGCGAAGGGAATACATAAAACAATGCATAAATAAAAGTGCATAAATAAATATTTCATGACGTATGATGGCGTCATGCAACATTGGATGCGACGGTCGAAGCATCAATTTCTTTGGGGTTGAAAGAGCTCGACCCCGACGAGAATTCGCAAAGACTGGTGCTGGAGAGGACTGATATCGTAAGTATGATTGGGGCTTTGATGGGTGGTTTGTTAGGCTTCTGAAATTGAAGATGACCAACCCTCCTGCGATAATCAAACACTCAATTCTCTCGTGGAAAGTACAACTCATGACGATAACGACCGATCATGAATTTATAATTTTCATTAGTGGCTCGCAATTTGTTAGTCATAAATTCATGCAGTTCTGTTAAATAATTTATATGAGCTTGCACGTCAAATTAGATACGTTCGTAGAATGAGATGTGTTTACAATCGGGCGGGTGGAGTAACACGTGGAAAATCTCGGAAGGAGATGCATAACGAAAGTGATATTTAGAATTACTGAATGTGAATTGTGTTTTTGGGGGTACAAATTCTCATTGCTTTGGACTCTCACCGATTAATCGCCTAAAAAAGTTCCCCAGACTCCTACTAACGGCTTTGATATGTTCATCGATCCGAGAGTGATAGACGCTAATAGCTTCGCATTTGGCTCGTTTTTGCCCACATAGTGTGTTCCAAAAACATGATAGAAGATATTTAGTATGTTGGTTTAATTACAAAGATATGTGTATCACCAAGTGATAGTGAGGTGAAAAGGTATATTCGCTAAATATGAGGTTGACCGAGTGTGGCGTGTGGAGGGAATATCCGTTGGATAAAGTGTAAGAAAACTGAGAAAAATCAGGTGGCACGTCAGGACTCAATAAATATGGTGTGAGCGACACACCTGAACCATGAATTAATTCATGGGGTGGGATTTCAGACGGAAGTGCAGTAAGCAGTAACATAGTGGAGGTAACAACAAGTGAACTAGACGTCGTGTAGGTCCTCTCGTGTTCTCTTGGGATAAGACAGTTCTTCTTGGGTAAAAGAACAATCTTGTGTCTGTGGTGTTCAAAAGAATGAGAGTTACTCGTGCTGTCGTGCATGACATGCCGGTCATATTGCCAAGCTCTCCCTAGAAGGATGTGACAGACATCCATAGCAACGACATGACATAATACTCTATCTGAGTACGTCTTCCCTATAGAAAACTCTACTAGACAAAAATGAGTGACGGACATAGTCAAATGACTATTGACTCCGGATAAACTGTAGGGTTGATCTAACGGGTGCACCTCAAGCTTTAATGTGTCGACCATGCGCTGAAACACAATTTTCCATAGTAGGATACTGTAGTCGACAGCAACCGGTCACAGAAGAGTGCGATGGCTGTCGGAGGGGAACGAAGAATCTGTCGCCGGGTGTGGTCGCTGGAGACCAAAGTTCCGACTGTAGAGGCACGGGGTTGCGGAAGCAGCAGCGCCACCGACAGCAAAGCTTGGGAGGGGGCCGGCGACCTCCTCCTAAACGTTGTCGGAGAAGCTCGGCGGTGACAGGGCGCGGCGGCGAAGTTGGCGTCGAGGATGAACCGCAACAGGGGATTGTCGAATCGCGGTGTTGTCGTTGTCGAGAGGCGGAAATGGCAGCGATAAGATCAATGTACGGGGGTTGTCACCAACAATGTAGGAATTAATTGAAAATTTAATTCCTGGTATCTAGTCCCCTTTCTTCAACCAAGGCTGCCCTTTTAATAGTGATAACTGCAATTAAGAATTTAATCTATTGCCAAATAGGTGCAGGGCCGGCCCCTTTTATTTCCAAATTTTATGATTTTCAAAACACATTTGGCCGGCCATAAATAGTGACTTTCTATTTCCAATTTTGTTGTTTTCTTTTTTCTTAATAATCTCCCATAAATTCTTTCAAAAGCTTACCAATTTTAAATTTATGCATATTAAATAATTTTGAGCTTGCCCGATTCGTCCTAACTATCAAAATTACTGGACCTTTTTATTAAGGGTCCCGTCGGACGGTCAACTCGACGGGCCGAGCAATTTCAAGCAACAAAAGTACGGCGAAGGGAATACAAAAAACAATGCATAAATAAAAGTACATAAATAAATATTTCATGACGCATGATGGCGTCATGCAATAGTGGATGCGAGGAGGATGCATCAGTCTTCATCTACTTCTGATCCAGACAAAGAGGCTTCATCTTCTTTTGAGTTGGATGAATGAACCTGAACTTGGTCAACAGCACCCCTCAAGAGTTGGTGATGAACTGGATTATAATCTGAGTCCACTCCCAAGAGGCATACTCATCAAATATCACATCCATATATATGGACTGTTTTGGTTCTGGATTGTAGAGATGATAAGCTTTTGAATCCTCACTATGGCTCTGTTTGAGACGATGGTGACGGTAGAAAAGTTATATTCCCATCGCTACCACTGCTTTGGAGCCGTTTGATTTCCTGGCGATGAAAAAAGTATTTGTGTAAAAAAGTATTTTCAGCACTTTTTGGAAAACAGTGAACCATCCTACTTCTAGAAAAGCTAAAAGGATTTTTTGATGTAGTGGTCCAGAGCAGCCCCGCTCTAGTTCTGCACCAGAGGAACACATCCGGTCCCACCATCGGGCTGCAGCCCACGCACCCCACCCATGACCACACTTATTCTCAGTGCAGCTCAGTTGGTGATAGTCCCTGTTAGGAATAGGGATTTATCAAGGGGGCTGGGTTGAAGACTCTGCCTCAACATCGCGTCAACAATTAGAATACGTTCGTAGAATGGATGTGGGGTGCTACAATCGCTGCAGCCCGGTGGTGGGTAACCAGACGTGAAAATCCTCGGAAGGGTGCAGAACTAGAAAGCGGGGCGGCTCTGGATCACTGCATCATTTAGAATTACTGAATTGCATTTTCATGTTGGGGTAAAGCCCAAGATTCTAAGGGTCTGTTTGGGACAGCTCTGGCACCGATTAATGCCTAAAAAAGCTGCTGTCCGGATAGAGCTGTTTTGAAATAGATTTCTGGGGAGCAGTTTTGAAAAGCTGCAGAGTGTTTGAGTGTTATGTGCAGAAGTGCGCTTTGAAGAGCTTCGATTTTCTCTTTTTGCCCTGTTTGGAGAAACAGCTTTTGGAAGCTGTTTTTTAAAAAACGAAAATACATGATAGAAATATTTAGAAACAACTGATAACATGCGTCTTTTACATAGTTATAGCAAATAGGAAAAAAAAGATCTTGCAACATCCGGCGACTCCTTTTTCAATAATTTCGATCACCTGTTCAAAAATAAATTGATATGAATCAAACTTTTGATATTTTTAAACCTTTCAATTTTTAGTAAGCGTTGGATCAAATTTTTACATGCGCGCGCTGTGGAGGGAATATCTCTTCGGCAATGTGATCTCGTACTGTAGAACATATGTTCTTCTCCATCAGCATCACGCATATCGCTTTCAATTTCATCATCTGCCGCAGGTTCCTCAGCCTCTGAGGGAACGAAACCTGAAGACTCATCAGCATCACAAGCATTAAACTCATGGGGTCCCAGCGAGAAGGATGTCTCAGACGAATGAAGTTATGTACGGTAACATAGTGTCGCTAGTAACACAATGAACTAACGTTGTTTTTTGAAGTTGTACTGTGGCATTTTGCTCAAAATGTGCCACTTCTTTTTCCACACTCCAAACGTTCGCTCGATCACACTGCGAAGAGATGAATGCGCCTTATTGAAATGTTCTTGCCTTCCTTGTACTGGCCGACTCCCACGGGCAAAGTCAGCCAAGTGATATCTTGTTTCTGGATACGGCTTCAGATAACCCTTTTTTAACGGGTAACCAGCATCCACTAAATAATATTTACCTGCATTTATTTGGTTTGTTAAGCAGGTAAACAATATGAAATACAAACAATTAGAATGAATGTAAACATATTGATTATGATACCTTGTGGGGGATGCGGAAAGTGCAATCTATCTCGGCCAATGCCCGTGCAAAGATGCGACTGTCATGAGCAGATCCTTCCCATCCAGCGAGGGCAAATGTAAAGCACATGTTAAAATCACAGACTGCCATGACATTTGGGTCGTCGTCCCATGACGTCCTATGTACCGTACTTGATCTTCTACGGGTATCCGCGCATCAACATGTGTACCGTCAATGGCACCAACGCAATCCTTGAAAAATGGCATGTAACGAGTATCATACCTTATCTCACCCGGAATCTCTCTGAATTGACAGTCAGTAGGCTTTATAGCATCAATTGACAGTAACAGTAGAGATCTAAGCCCTTTTGAAAAATATCTACTTATTGTTTCGGTCGAGTGCTGGAACCGTTCTTTCGTCAATCTAACGGAACCTCCTTGTGCTAAGATATACAATGTAATCTCTAGGATTTCTCTTGAGGACGTCCGCTGTGATCCTTGAAGTTCAGCATCTGCTTCTAGTTTATGGAGTAAATCTATGAAAATGCGTTTAGACATCCTAAATGCGTCATGTATTCTATCTGGATGTCCTTCTAGTAACTCTTTGATCCATTTCGAACCTGTTTGGGTAGATGTCGTGCATGGACGGGTATCTCGAACATGATAATTCATCCTCTCGATCGATGACATAACTACACTGCAGTATTCTATATATTGTCTCCGCTCTGGCGAAAGACTGGTTGAATCGACCAGAATCTGTCAGCCGGGTCATGTGCTTCCATTATTAGTACGCTGCATTCGAAGCATAATAAAACATAAACATTATATATATGCGAAGATGATAACAAAAAAACTATTACAGAAGTGCGACTAGTAGTACTCAAAATAGATAAACGACATCAAAAATTAAACATAAACATTATAGTGTTTTACATGCAACACATAAAAAGAGATTTCGATCAAGGTAAGCTCGTATCACTGAGCCCTCTTCTCGTAGCGCCTTCATAACCCAGCAAACCCTCATATCTTCTGGGATACTCATGGGGCCGGCGACCTCCTCCTAGTGGTCTTGTCTCTGGAGAAGCTCGAGAGCAAAGTAATATAGATCCAGGTTTGCGCGTAGCTCTGGGCTGCTGGAAATCAACTCCACAACCTCTTTGAGGATGAACAACTGGGGGTCGGCTTCAATGCTAGAGTGGATTGATGTAAATCTGACATCAGAGAGGCGGAAATGTCACTCCTTTATTCCTCCCTATCTTCCTTTTTTTACTCGCCGAAGAGGACGCATTCCCAGGAGGTGTTGTAGCTCCCTCATACTCTTCAGGTCCACCTTGATTGTTGTCCATGTTATCTGCCACATCATCGTCGTCCAACTGTATCCTCCCCACATCAGGTGGCAAACTCCCAACTGAAGGAGCCCAAGAGTCTTTCCAGTTGCGACTACCTGACTGAACATAGTATTCAATTTCTCCTCCAACTACGGTGCAATACCTCCGCACCGAAATTTTTTCGCCGCTGGAACAACCTGTTGCAATCAATGTATCTTGTTAAAATATGGACAAATATGAACTCATTTACTGAAATGAAACTTGAATTTGATCGGACCTTAATCTTCTCTGCCCACCATTCCTCTGAGGCAGCAATAGTTCTCTTCTCTGGATCCCAGCCTAAACCAGTCTCACCATGTTTCAGTTCCTTCCATAACTTCCAATCCTTTTTCAGATGATCCCATTTATTTTTCATCTGCATTCGATCGTAGCTTTTCCCCGTGCGTTCTTTAAACCCTGTAATCAGATTTTTCCACCCTTCTTTGCTGAAGTGGGTGGTTGGCCGATTCCCCAAACCAATCTCTTTGATGCAGAGATCACATAAATAAAGTCACTTCACCTGACTCCCAACTCGCTACGATTCCTCCTTCCTTTGTTGTTTTACCATTGCACTATAAACTAATCAAATTAAAATAAGAACTACTAATAATACACATGTACAACCCAAAAAAAAACACACAACACACATACACATTCACACTCATACACATACACACACACAGACATAATACATACCCAAACCAAAAAAAAACACACACACACACACAACCACACAATTATACACATACACACATAATACACACACACACATACAAATACACTTTTGAGCTACATGCCCGATTCCCAAAAAAAAACACACACAACCACACACAACTATACACACTCATATACACACACACACACACATAATACACACATACACACATGGACCATACACTTTTATTACACAGGGTCCCGTCGGACGGTCAAAAAAAAACACTCGACGGGCACGACACAACCATACACACTCATATACACATACACACAAACACACATAATACACAAACACACACAGTACGGCGAAGCATACACTATTCTTATACATACCCTAAAAAACAATGCATACAACCCTAAACAAAAACAGTACAACCCACACATACAAACACACACATACAAGCATACACTATTCTTATGACACACATACAACCACACACACTCATATACACATACACACAAACACATATAGTGGATGCACACAAACACACATAAATACACAAACACACACACACACACACACACACACACACACACACATGCATACAGTCTTCATCTTATACTTCTGATACCCAAACCCGACAAAAAAAACACAACCACACACAGGCATATACACATACACACATAATACACACACACACACACACACACACACATACAACCATACACTTTCTGAGTTGGATGACATAGCCAAACCCAAAAAAAAACACACACACACACACACAAACCATGACACTTGGTACACACAAATACATACAACCCTAAACAAGAGTTGGTGATGAACTGGATACAACCCTATAATCATGAGTCACACTCACACAAGAGGCATACATACATACACACAAACACAAATATCATACACTTCTCATATGCAACCATATGGACTGTTTTGGTCTCTGGATATGCATAGCCAAACCCCAAAAAAAAAAACACACACACACACACACAAACAAAGATACATACATAACACACATACACACAAATGACATACAACCCTAAACAAAAACATATGGCTAAACTGTTTGAAAAAAACGATGGTGACGGTACACACACACAAACAAACAGTACATATATTACACACAAACATCGCAAATACATACACTGCTCATATGGCAGCCGTTTGATACACTTCTCATGGCGATGCATACCCAAACCCAAAAAAGTATTTGTGTAAAAACACACACACACACAAACAAACATACATACATACACACATACACACTTTTTGGAAATACATACAACCCTAAACAAAAACATACAACCCTAAACTTCAAAAAAACATACACACACACACACACAAACAAACATACATACATACACACAAACACAAATACATACACTTCTGATGTAGTGGTCCAGAGCAGCCATACACGCTCATAGTTCTGCATACCCAAACCCAAAAGAGGAACACATCCGGTCCACACACATCGGGCTGCAGCCCACACACAAACAAACATACATACATACACACAAACACAAATACATACAACCCTAAACAAAAAAAAAATCACACATTCATATACACACACTAATCATATAAAGAAATTGTGTATGCAGCTCAGGTTGGTGATAGTCCCTAACCGGAAGAAGAATCGCTGGAGAAGGAAGAGTAGACGCTGGAGGAAGAACCTCCTCGTAGTTGTCTCCGGAGAGGAGGAAGAAACCCAAACAGGCGGCGGCTAGGGAGCTGGAAGTGCTGCGGCGAGTTGCGATCGGGAGAAGGCGTCTGCCGTCAACGATCGGAAGCCGGCAGCGTCTGCGATCGGGAGAATGCGGAGAAGCGATCGGGTGCTGTTTGGGAGAAGGCGGAGAAGCGATCGGGGCGGGGTAGGGAGCTGGAAGTGCGGCGGCGTCTGCGATCGGCGAGTTGCGATCGGGATGAGTCGCCGCGGATCGGGATCGGGATGAGTCGCCGCGGCCGCGTCTGCGAAGAGGGATCGTGTTCCCGCGGGATCTGGTGATCGGGAAAGAAGCGGAAGAGGGATCACGGGGCAGACGCGATCTCGCGAAAGGATGAAACGCAGGGAGGGGACTGCTTCCTAAAAATAGCTCCCAGAGCTTTTTTTGAAAAGTGCATTAGGAAGCTGTTCATGGTTGTTAAAGCCCAAGACTAAAAGCCCATATAGGGTTTCATTGTATTTTCATCCATCTTGTATTTAGTCTTACATCTCCAAATGTACATTCTTCTTCCTCCACCGCACTATATAAAGAGGGGAGCTCTCATGTAATAATTTAGAATTTTTGGAATAATATTATTAAATATTTCAAATTCTCACATGCTATCAGAGGAGCATGTAATTCCTCGTTGCTCTCCTCTCTCATGAATATTCCCAGCCTCGCACAAAATCATTCAATTTTTATGTGACACTCCTGACGACCTCTTACAAAAGCTCCTTCGATTAGCCCCGCGTGAGTACTCGCCGCTCAGCTTGTTGAGCTCACCATTCTCCTCCGCAAAACAGCGCCCCACACAACCTCTATTCGACATATACTTATAGAAATTGTGCAGCTCAACCTCCCGGCACGCTCCATGATCCTCTGCGAGTCCTCGTCGCGAGTACACCTCCGACATGATTCCCGCTTGATCCCCTACAATGATCGTCTACTTTTCTTGTTTAGCGAGCTCTCTCGTCTGTGAATTCCCAATCACAATCTCTGAGGACTTGCCTCCTGCAATCTCTCCCACAATCAGTGAGTTCTCTCGTCAAGCAAGCTCTCTCATTTGCAAACTCCCAGTCAGAATCTCTGATGACTTGCCTCTTGCGATCTCTCCAAAGATCGGCTAGTTATCTCAGCCAGCGAGCTCTCTCATCTGTGAATTCCTAGTGCCCTTCCCCCCATGAAACTTCCCGCGAGTACTGTGGTCGTTGCCACCCTCTCGTAAGCTCGCCGCCTCTTCTCCTGTGACCTCACCGCCTCATCTACGAGCTCTCCAACACTTCAAGACTTTCCAACGTACTTTTGTAAGCTCTCCCGTGAAGTCGCCGACTCAACTGCTGTGCTCAGAGCTTGTTTTCAACTATGGCCAATCCACCACTTCCTTCTAATCATGACACAACATCTAAATTAACTTGATCCAATTATCCAGATTGGAGCGTCTCTTTCGTTTTCTTTTTGCACACTCAATGCAAACAACATCATGACCCTCACGCTCCTCCTAACCCCACATCTCCCACATGTTAATTGGGATGCAATGATACTCTTGCTCGCACTTGATTTGCAAGCAATCTTTTTGATGCATGTTTGCCCATCATTCATCATGACAACACTATAAATGTTGTGTAGGATCATCTTGTTGTTCTTTACTCTAGGGTTGTTAAAATCACTCACATCTACACCTCGTATTTTGATCACTTCACCCGACCAACAATCTCTCTCAATGTTGTATCCAGGAGGTTCAATCTCTTGGTGCGGAACATCTCCATCATTGATCCTACTTTGTTGGCATAGCCACGCATCAAAAATATTTTCAGGAACTCTTGGTGGTCTATTATCTTCTCTGTCTTCCAGATTCCTATGAGATGACCCGCCAACAAATCTTGGGAGAACCTAACACTCCCACCTTGGATGTCACTGCCGCTCCCATCCTTGATGTTACTAACCTTCTCTGGAGGTCACCGATCTTGTCCCCTCCATCCGTCGACAATTTTTATCAAGAGGCCAGTCGAGGAGCTCAATGTGGTTGTGGAGGGCGTAATGGAGGTCGTGGGGGACCCCGACTTCGATCTCATTGTGGACGACTTGGTCATCCTCAAGAAATGCTTTTTGAAGCATATTTACCTTCATCCTCATGTTCATGTTAGTACCACTGCATGAGCCTTCTGTTTCACAGTCCACCCTGCCACAAGAATTCGATAGTTGGTTCTCGTCCACAGATATTGAGTCTCTCATCAATACCTACAAGCAATCTGCCTACGTTGCCACTTCTCTAGATAGCGCGTGTTACTACTCAGGGTAAGCGACTTATTGACTATGGTGTCACCAATCATATGATTGAGAACACTCTCCCCTATTTTCTCACCTCGATAAGCTTAACTGGTTACCACCGATCATTGTGGCTGTTGGCTATCCTACTCCAGTTTGTGGATTCTGAGTTATGACCACCTCTCATCTCCAATTGGACGATACTCTATTCGTCCTAAATTTTCCTTACAATTTGATGTCTGTTAGTGCTATTTCATGACAATTGCAATGCTCTGTATCATTTTCTCATACTGCTTGTTATTTTCAAGACTTTCACTAATAGATGACGATTGCTACTGAGATTGAACATGGCGGTCTTTATTACCTTGGTGATCTTCCCGCTTTGTGTGCATCTTCCGTCTCCACTTCTCTACTCTAGTGGCATTGTCGTTATGGTTATCTTCCCTATGTTGTTAAAAGTGTGTCTAAGGCTCGAGGCTCATCAGGCTCCATGGTTTGAGATTTCGTGTGCCTTTTTTGTGCATCTGGAGCATAAAAAGGCGCACATAGGTGAAATTTATGTTATAGTTTTTTTCAAAATGAAAAAAATAATAATGTAAGAACTCAATAATTTTTGCATAATTTAGTATTTGTGAAACATAATCGAGCGTTGAAACTTAGATATTATGCAAATGACCACATTGATTAATGTGTAAAATAAATGAAAAATCTGATCGAGAAGATAAACTGATGTTCGATGTTGATTATTTAAAATAGATGTGATCGCGCCTTGCTCTTGTCAGGCAAGCGCATGTGGTTAGGCTCCAAAGCCCCTTTGCGACTTGGTGCGCCTTGAGGCTTTAATAACGCGCATCCATCTTTCAAGCCCAAATCAACATTTGAATGTGAGGCTTGCCAATATGGGAAACATCATCGTACTACTTTTCCTACTGAACTCCGCAAAACTATTTATCGTCCTTTTGACCGTGTTCATTCAAATATTTGGGGTCTTAGTTCTACCAAGTTTGTTGGTGGAGGCAGACAGGCAGTCTGTGCTCTGTAATGTTTATTGATGATTTCACTAGATGTACTTGAGTGTATCTTTTGAAAGATCGTCATAAACTATTTTTGTATTCTCCAAAATTTATAATAAACGTCATACTCCATTCAGTAGGCCGCTCAAAATTATTCGAACCGATAATGCGAAAGAATACATGTGTCAACAGTTCTTATCTTTTTGCACCTCCAACGGTATTATTCATTAGACCAGATGTGTGTATACGCCCCAACAAAATGGGGTGGCCGAAAGGAATTATCGTCATCTCCTTGAAGTTACTCGGACACTCTTACGTCAGATGAATAATCTTCGCTCTTATTGGGGTCATGCAGTTCTTATTTCATATTTCCTCATTTATCGTTTACCATCTTCTACCCTACAGGGTAAGAAACTTTTCTCTCTTCTATATCAACAGATACACCTTTTCCCCTTACCCAACATGGTTTGGTTATGTTGCATATGTCCACACACTTGATTTGGTCGCGATAAACTCTCTGGTCGCGCCACTAAATGTATCTTCGTGGGGTAGTCTCCAACTCAGAAGGGCTATCATTGTTTCGACTCAAACTCTAAACATCAATATGTCTCAGCAGACGACACCTTTTTTAATCGACCTCTTATTTTTCCAAGGACCACAAAACTCTTACTCTCGAAAACACTCCTCTCTCTACCACCTCTCCTCACATCTCTATTTCCTATAATACATGCTCATTTCCTAGATATCTCGCAACCGACACAGACACCTGCAGGTGTCCCTCCAAATTTACCTTTCCATATCATTATCGTCGACGCCCTATTTCCCCATATGTCATCGCTCCTTCCACTCTAGAGTCCCCCCGCAATAGCTCCTAGGGGAGTGCTCTCCTCTTTAGAAGGTTTCCAAATTTCAATAGACTTGGACCCGCATCTTCCCATTGCACACAACATCCTCTTATTAATGTTTTCTCATATTCTAATCTCAGTCATTCATACAGCAAATTTGTATGGGCACTCAACCACCACCGTTCCTACTATATACGAAGAAGCTCTTTGTATACCTTGCTGGAAAGCGACCATGGATGAGAAAATCTCTGCCTTAAAATCTCGGGGTACCTGGAATCTTGTCCCTACCCCATTAGGGGGAGAAGTTCAGCTGTAGTTGGGTCTTTGCCATCAAGTTTCTCTTAGGCGGCATTGTGGATTAATATAAGGCTCATGTTGTTTACAAAGGGTACACCCAGACATATGATGTTGATTTCTTTGACGTCTTCTCCTCGATTGCCCGTATCAGTACTATCTGGGTCTTCTTCTCGGTTACTGTCAACCGGAATTGTCAAATGTCTCTACTTAATGTCAAATGTTTTCCTTTATGATGACTTGCACGAAGAAATTTATATGGAGCAACTCTTGGTTATGTTGCTCCGGGGAATCTCTGGTATGGAAGCTTCAGAAGACCATCTACGATATCAAACAAAGCACTCGCAGGAGGTTTGGCAAATTCATCCAAATCGTCTCGACGATTGGATTCTACAGAAGCAATGTTGATCACTCTCTTTTTATACGAAAAATCAACCATGGTCTTCTACGCTGACAACATTCTTCTTATCGAAAATGACTCCTCTAGAATAGAGAAAACAAAGAAACATCTTCGGGAGCATTTTGTTACCAAAGATATGAGCTATCCAAGATACTTCTTGGGAATTGAAATTGCGAGACGTAATAACTCCATAATTCTCTCCCAACGCAAGTATGCCCTAGATCTATTCAATAAAGATGGTGTTCTTGGAACAAAATTCGCTCGGAATTTCATGCCTATGGCACTAACAAACTTTTGGGATGAGACATCCCTTCTCCTACAGGATATTACTTGATGTGTCTAGTCAGTAAATTCATCTATCTTATCGTAACCAGACCTGATATCTCTTATATCGTTGGAAGTGATAGCTAATTCATGCAGGGTCTTAAAGAGTGTCATCTGCAAGCTGCGTTAAAAATATTAGAATTATCAACGGGTTTTTAGGAAAAAGGACCGTTGTTTCAAAAAAAACAACAACCATTTATGCATTAAAGCATACTCAAATGCAAGTTATATGGATGATAAATGAGATTGAAAATCCAATTCTAAATTTTGCATATATGTCGGGGGAAATCCGGTCGCTTCTGGATTCTGCAACTTTTTTGTTAATTAAAAAGACTAGTGAACTAAAGTACAAATTATTGGGTCAAATAAAACCCTGATCAAACATTTCACCAAAGAGGAGTTCAATTTCATCTTTATGAAAATGAGGGTATGATATGCCTTAACCTTTGCAATTAAAATGTTGGAAAGCAGTGGAATTTTATCATTGCAAAACCGTGACAATGGTAGTTATATTAGTGTTTGAAAAATACTACGAAAGTCCTCTAAGACAATTTGGAGACTAAAATTTTTGTGGTTAAGTAAAGAGAAAATTATGTGAGTCCAACTGTTGTAATTGTGTGGGGAAACATAGAGAAACTGAACAAATTGAATCATGAGTGACCAATTAGTGGAGTTGTGATTATGTAATCCTTTTAAACTCGTAGAGGTGACGTTCAAAATAAAGGGGAAAACGAAACTTCCATATTTATGATTTGTTGTTATAGGACCGAAGGCCCTTAACCATTGAACCCATAGAATAATGTCACACCTTGAAGGTCTATAACAAACAAATCTATCGTGAAACGGTGTTCCTAAATTTATAATTGAGCAGAGTTGTGAACACGGTAGAAACTCCTTGTTACTTACATGAATCTGAATGGATTTGATAGCTTTGATATTTAATCTTATGAAATACCCTCCATCAGGAGATATAATTATTGGTGATTACACTGTATATTAGAATTTGAACGGGAGTTTGAAAGAAGAGCCCTTAAAATCTTAAAGAACTGCTAGAATATAAATCTATGAGAGTGGTGAAACTTATTATGAAATCTATAACCAGTTCTTGTGAGGCTCCGTCTCTAACATTCATTGAGTCAGGTAAATGCAATATTATCATCCTGGTCACCTTTGAGAAACAATAATGTAGATTTGGTATTATATTTATAGCCAGAGATATATTTTTCATCACACATTTAACAGAGCCCCTTCTTCCTCTTTTATTGAATTACTCATGCTTAATCTTTCAATTTTGTTGGGGTTGTGAACGAATCGATAGTCTGTGGCCAAGGTTTCCTAAATTTGCTATCCTCTACAAATTGTTCTCGTACAAACATGTTGAAGCAAAAAGTTTTAGAACGGATATTCAGTTTTGAGCAATAATTATGTGCCTAATCTTTTTCTTAAGGCCCAAAATAGATGTATTTTTAAGAAAAGATTGCAAGAGACCTGAAATTTGGTATGGTGAGTCTTCAGATAATTCTTGATGAACAAAAACTGAGAAAAATTGAAGTAATTTGGTGAGCTTACTACTGGGTTCCTCTCATAATCTGAGGGGCCAAACCTTTACACGATTGTTATCTTAAAAGAGACCCAATCCAAAATCATATAGTCCCCGAGAATTTCTTGGAACCAGGAGAAGTTTGCATATTCAAATGCAATGAGGCTAGTGAAACATTATTGTGTCATTAAATGTGATTGTACATGAAATAAAGCTCAACTTGATATGCTAGTAAGTTGAGTCATTGGATCTTAATCTTGGACATGATAACTTAATTTGACGACAGTTGGCTAGATGATGTTTTGGAAATATCGGGTGTTGTTTATTGTGAAAATAATGGAACCTATCTTCGGCCTATATAGAAAATTGGATTAGTTGTCTGTGTACTAGGATGTTCAATGATCCTATAGTCTGGGTGGTATGTGCCCGCAATGACCCGTCCACGATCTGAGCCTAATACCAGAGTTGTGTCATGCCCTGTTTGGGGTTTTTAGATGGCTTCAAGATGGTCATTATTTCCTCGTGAAACTCTCAAAATTCATAGTAAAAGTCTCAATTTGTTTCTTAAGAACAAGGTGATGATTCATGATAGCATGATAAAGAATTGTTTACCAGTAATATTTCCTGATGGAATTTTAATCTAGCATTCTTGAGGTCGTCAGAAATTTCTATGGCTGCTGGAAATACAGGAGTTAAAACTCCAACGAGAGCATCGTTATTGTGTGAACAGAGTAATCTGATGACGGTTAGTAGTTCGGCAGAGTAGAAGATGGAAAATAGAAACAAGGATCGGACAAGCTAAACTTTATTACTTCAATTCATGATATCCATCATATAGCTCACACTACATTATATAACCATGACATAGGCAATCACCTACTAGCCATTACTCTTACCTATATACCTATTATAGAACTTACAATCCTAGATGTTGACCGTGTCTACTAATTACAGGTGCCAATATTCAAGACACTGCTACGTGCGGCCAAGTATGTAGCATGAGAGGCTACACTCGTGACATGTGTATGCTTATGTTGTTTGACTTTTATGTTTTTGTAATTCTTCTTACTTTGCTTGACTATCCACAACATGCAATAATCTTTGTTTTCCATTTGGTAATAAGTTGTTGAAAGGGAAGTCTACCAAGAGAATTTAGAAGGAAAAATAGTTCAAGGAATCAATCATGGTGAACGTTTTGGCTAAAGAAAATGCCGGAAGAATTGAAAATCATAAATGAATGGGTGTAAATTCATAATCAAAACATTTGCTTACCGCTTCTCCCAATCCATGAGTAAAAATACAGAAAAAAGTGAAGTCTGTCAAAGAACTCAATTGGAGGGAACTGCCACTGCCATGTCCGACTTAACTTTATAAGCATCCAACAGTTCTGGAATTGTATCACTGTACTTCCACACATACTTCTTCAAGAAAGTACTCTCACTCATTCGAAGGAGAGTTGAGAAACTCATGTTCGTGCCTAAAAGTCCACGCGTTGACAATATGTTAAAGACAGCATATTTGGGTACAATCCTCTTTTCAAAACTGAAGCTAAGAAGAATGGGTTGCAATGCCAGGCGAGAGGGTTCCCATTTGAGATTTTCAACAAAGAATGCCACGACCTTCCTAACCTTCTCCTCGGAGATAAGCAGGAACAAAGGGCATTTCTTGAAAGCTGAGAGAGTCTCCTCCTGAGACCAGCCTAAACTGCGGTAAAGCTGCAGCTTCCTCTCCCATGTCGGCGGGGCGAGTCCGACGTTCACTTGGATTCCTCGAATGAACGTTTCTTTTGAAGGATCGAAGCCCATGTCTTCGAGCAACGCCACCGTTTTACTAAATCGTTCGGATTCTCGAGTTATTGTTCTAGGCCACCTCTCGATGAGCTTGGCAATGTTGGCGCCAGCGACGCCGTGCTCGCGAAGCGTTTCAATGTTGGGTAATATGTTCTTCTTGCGATCAAAGCCGAGGATCCAGGTGTTTCTGGCGATGGAAGTTGCGGCAATCTTCAAGTCGCCGCCGAGAGTGGTCATCAACAGATGTAAGTTAGGACTGAGCTTCCTCTCCAAGCTGGCCTTGAAGAGCTCGGAACTTTTGGTGAAGAGCTTCGCGACGAAATTTGGGGTGAATCCCGCAGCGATGAATAGATCGAGCTTGGGCTTGATACATTTCTCCGGATGGAAGCTGAAGAGAATCGGTTGCTTGGCGGCCATGAGTGCGATGTTAGATTTGTCGAATCCGTAACTTGCCAGGATACGGAGGACGGATTCAGCATTTGCAGTTGTCTTCATGTTGAGCCTAGAGGCGGCCGCAAGTGCAGCCGACGGCGAGAGGCCGCAGGAAGTTTTGAAGAATGATGCGGCGAGGTCCGAGTTCGGAGAGGATGGGAGGGTAGTGAAGGGTCTGGAGAAAAGTTCACGGTGAAGGAGGCGTAGAAAGGCACCGGGCGATATTCGGCCGCCGGCGACCAAGGGGTTTCGAAGGAGAATGGCTAACATAGTACGAACATATCCGAAGCGAGAATGCTCAAAAGAAAACAAATTACACGTGCTTGCAAGATATTTTCGCAGCAAATATAAATACAACATTTCGTCCGGGGATTTTTGCACTGAACATCATTGGCACTTAACACGAGATTGTTTGGCACAATATTTACACCACAGTTTTTAAATTTTGGCATTTTGAACCATTTAATTGAATTTTGGGATTTTAGAGGGTGGATTTGGAATTTTAGAATTAATGATTTTAATAAAATGAGGGTGCATTTGAGATTTTAGAGGGTGCAAAGTGTCAATAATTCAATATGTGGGTGCAATGTGCCAAACACCCTCAACTGGCGAAAATTTTTAGATACACGCGGGTATATGGAGAATGGTGCCCGCGATGCATTGCGAGCCGTCCGATCAACAAAAACTTCTGATTATTTTTAAATGTTTTTTTCTCTCTTTAATGCCGGCGGTCGGATCTCAAATCTGATGCCTAAAAATGCATTGCACCTACCTCTACGTACCCGCGTGTACCTAAAAATTGTTCCTCAACTGGAGGGTGTTAAGTGCAAAAACTCTTTCCTCGGGGAAAAATTTAGGTGCTCATATTTTTATAGGGGATTGTTAAACGCAGACCGAAAATGGCTATTCGCAGACCAAAAATATCACTTTTTAACGGGATTAAATATTTCTCTTGTTATTTCAAATCTTTTATTCACAAACCAGAACCCTAAATCTTTTTCCCCTTCTCAGTCGTCTGCCTGATCCCGCATTTCGCATTTTCCCCTCTCTCGCTCTCGCCGACGTAGCCTGCCCGCCCGCCGACGTCTCCCGCCCGCCCGCCGACGTTGCCCGCCAGCCCGCCGAAGTCGCCCGCACCCCCCCCCCCCCCCCCCCCCGCCGACGTTGCCCTCCCGCCAGCCGCCGCCCGCCGACGTCGCCCCGCCCGCCCCCCGACGTCGCCCACCCGCCCGCCGACGTCGCCCTCCCGGCTGCCGCCGCCCCCGCTGACGTCGCACCCCCCCCCCCCCCCGCCGACCCCCCCCCCCCCCCCCCCCCCCGCCGACGTTGCCCTCCCGCCAGCCGCCGCCCGCCGATGTCGCCCGCCCGCCCCCCCCGACGTCGCCCTCCCGCCAGCCGCCGCCCGCCGACGTCCCCCGCCCGCCGACGTCGCCCTCCCGCCAGCCGCCGCCCGCCGACGTCGCCCGCCCCGCCGCCGACGTCGCCCGCCCCGCCCGCCGACGTCGCCCTCCCGCCAGCCGCCGCCCGCCGACGTCGCCCGCCCGCCTCCCGATGTCGCTCGCCCCGCCCCCCGACGTCGCCCGCCCGCCCGCCGACGTCGCCCGCCCGCCTCCCGATGTCGCTCGCCCCCCGCCCCCCGACGTCGCCCGCCCGCCCGCCGACGTCGCCCGCCCGCCCGCTGACGTCGCCCGCTCGCCGACATCATGAGATGAGTTAATTGTGTGAGTACGAAATGTTGGCAGAACACTTAGTATTGTTATCACCATACAGAGTTCTGATAAATTGGATGGTAGACCACACCCCCGTGTTATTCTGCTTCATATTTTTTGATACAGGTTATATAGATTTTGATGTATGCTTCAATTTTTATGGTAATGAACTATGTATTTGCTAGTACTTGTGGTGTTGGTGCACTTCTTGATATTTTTTTACATTTAATGTTGGTCTGCGAATAACAATAATTTCTGTGAATAACAATTTTAAGTATCTTTGGGTCTGCGAATAGTAATTATCTGTGAATAGTCATTTTCGGTCTGCGGATAACAATTCCCATTTTGAATAATAGATGGTTATTTATAGATTTTAGGAGTTGTCAATCGGTAAATGTACTCTGTAATTAACTGACGGTATCACCCGAAATAGAGCACAGGGATCATCATTTTTACGAACTGACAAGATCGCTCCTCCGTGAGGGGAGGAGCGGCCGGGGAGGCCAGCGGACGGAGAGGGTCTGCGGCCAAGGTCGGAAGGCCAATTTGTCCGCCCGGTCTAGGCGAAGAGGAGGACGCCCTCAACGGGGCGGAGGCACCGAACGGGCGGCCGCCCATTCACGGCTACAAGGAGGCCACCCCTGGAGGCCGCTCCTGTCAGGGGCGGCGGCCAAAAACGGGCGGCCAAGCGGGTGCCCGTTCGTGACAATGGGGGAGCCCGGCGGGACCGGCGGGCGGGCAAGACCGCCCGCCTGCAGGAAGAGATTCTGGCAAGGAGGACGACCACCGGTGAATTGTGACATGAAGGAGATGATGAAGTTCTGGAACGACGATCTGTGAAGAAGTTTTGTGAATTATGTTCTGTTCTGGCGAGATGATGCAAGGCTGATCGTGGCGCTAGCGAGGAGAAATCGTCATGGCAATGCCATGTCGATCTGATCGTGACCCTGGAAAGACGTAGTGATTCCAGGAAGGATGATGATTGCCACTGGCGATATGCGATGGCTGCGATGCCGGACACATTGGCGACGCCGGCGACATTGGCGACGCCCGCGAAGGCGGCGGCAATGGAGGCATGCAATTACATTTCGGACGGTTACGCCGTTAGTGGGAAAACCGGCTATCCGCACCCCATGCATGAGTGTCGTTAGAACTTCTAAGGGGACCTCATGAGGTCTTTTTTATTTTGTTTATTTAATAAAATAAATTACTTATATTATATTTAATTAAAATATGGGAGGAAATCAGGTCTTTTGTCAAAGACTGGTCTTTTACCGGTCCTGCTCCGAGACCGGTCTTTCACCCGTCCGGGACCAGTTTTTGATGCAAAAAAGGGGACACCTGGGATCGGTCCCTAGCCAGTCCTAACTGGACCTGTTCCAATCGGACCGATTTTTTGGTGCACGACTAATATGAGTTATTGACACTTTACACCTCATGATGATTGATTTTTGTCACTTTTCATCCCAGACTGAAATTTCAAGAGAATTCAGGTCCGGACAACATCAGAAATGCTCATTTTGTTACGTTGGACCCCGGATTAATGGTTATGCCCGGTCCTAAATTTCATTGAATGAACATTTTTGATGTTGCCCGAACCTAAATACTCTTGAATTTTGGTCTAGAGGTCCAAAATGCCAGAAATCAATAATTATGAGTGCAAAATGCCAATTTTGAACAATGCAAAATATAAAGTGTCAAAAACCCATATTTCAATAATGCAAAGCGCACAAAAAAAAGATATTTTCGCAGCATACACTTTCAGAGTATATACTAGCATTCACAGTGTATACTACTTAATTTAACCGTTTCTTGGAGGAGATCCAAATTCTCCTTCCTGTTCGCCTCCATGGATATCAATTGGTCATCTTCGTCAAAGATTTTGAGCATAAAATAAAATGAATTTATGCATAAAATAGTTTTGACCGCCCAAGGTTACGACCGTCCAAGGAATTAAACTAGTTTTGAGCATAAAATACATGAATTTTTTTCGGAGATATTAGGCGTTTCACGGCCACGGCGTTCACCACCACGCCAAATGAAGCCAAAGTTTCCCTAAAATTTTAGTCTGATCCATGGGAGGAGAGAAAAAATTTGGTCCACTGATCACACCTAGAGGAAGGTCCGAATGAGTATAGCCGGGCGATCACTGATCAGACCGCCAGCGAAATTCACGATTTAAAAAAAAATAAAAAATAATATCTCGACGGATTTTAAAAACCATGATATCCGGTCGGAATTTTTTAAAAAACTAAATTTTTATAAGAAAATAAAATCTTAAAATGGCAATAAAAAAATTTTAATTAACAGTTTGTATTTTATTTAAGAAAAAATAAGTTTTAATTAGGTTTAAATCATTTTTTGTGGGATGAGCGAACCTTCCTCTAAATCTGATTGGCGGACCAAATTTTTTTCTGATTCTGCCACGCGTTTTGCTCAAGCTGCTTACGAGTTACGACATATTATCGCCTTAAAATTGACCGGAGAAAGACCAACCAAAATTATGGAAAATGATAAAATTTGAGAGACTTGATACCGGCCGTTCTATTGGCAAATGCAACACATATAACAGCAAAATTTTTTTGGTCCATTTATTTGGATGGAGTTGAGATCTTAGAATTGAAATTTAAGGTTGATTTCTAATTTGTTGTTCCTTTGCTTGCTTGAATGTTAGAATTGAAGTTTCAATGAATTTCATGAAATTTATTTTCAGCTAAAACCAATTCATTTCAATCAATATATGAATTTGATAATTTCAATAGGGGGAACGTTTTTCACACAAAGACACATTTTTTCGCCCAGACACTTTTTCGTCAGGACACACTTTTTCACCCGAGATTGAGTTTTTCGCATGAGCGCGTGTTTTTTCACCCCATTGTGCTATTTCGCTCAGGGCGTTATTTTTTGATCCGACGGATTTTTCCCCCTGAACGCACATTTTTTATCCTTGCGCATATTGTTTTGCCCGGATCAGTGTTTTTCGGCTGTTGGCACATCTTTTTCAGGGTTGAAAATAGTTAGATTCTTATTGAATGCATTCTATTGTAATTAATGTTAATACATGTAAGAGAGTGTAAGTTTTTTTTATATAATATATGTGAGAAAATATTTAGTTCTTCATAGTCAATGATAAAAATAATAATTTTTAGATTGAAATTTATCTAACAAAGAAACAACCAAATGAATAAATTTTACAATATTCTTCAATTATATTTATTGGGCAACCACTATAATTGGAATTAGATCAATTCCTAAAAAAATTGCAATTGTTCTCAATTCAAATATCTACTTTCAATTCCATCCAAACGAACGAACATGACCTTAACGTTCTCCCCTAATTTTAAAGTTTCTAAAGATGATGACTCCAGCAATAATTTATTTTACTATACAAATTTTTCGCCCAAAAACACTCTTTTCAACTTCTTAATTTTGCAAGCTTTTAGACTCAACCAACACATCAAGACACAACTCAATACAAGCCGATGTAGTTTGGGTTAGGTCTTGTCTATGCTCCATTTGACCACATGATCTTCATTTTCAATAATTGTGACAGGGTTAGGGGTTTGTCTTAACACACATGATACATTATAGACATGTGCAAAAGTAACTAAAAAACCGAGAACCGGACCGAAACCGGGCGGTTCTCACGCACTATGGTTCCAACAGAAACTAGAACCGGCGGTTCGGTTCGGTTCTCGGGTGTCGTGATCGGGTACCTGCGAACCAACACGAACTATATAAAATAGAATAAATTTGATGTTACTGGCGGACATATTAAACTTCCATTGTGGGCGACCACCCACACTCAAAAAAACATTATATTAAGTATAAAGTATGTATATTATATGTTTTAAAATACAAAAGATTTAATTTTTAAGGCGAAAATATGAGAATAGACAGCGGCTCTACATTCTAGAACCGTGGGTCGTTTCCGGTTCCAAAAATTTGAAACCGAACCTATACGAGACGGTTCTTGGTTCTAAGTGGAACCGAACCGATCCGAGTTGCACCTCTAATACATTATTTAGGCTCCCAATTCTTTTTTAGTGCTAAAAATGTGTAGATGCCCAACATTGTATGAGTTTGTATGAAAGTTTTTTCTCATATAAATGTAGAGATTCTAATCGTGCATTTTTCTTCTTTGATTATGTTGATGCACGAAAACCAAAGAGGAGAAGAGTGGGGGGTTGCTGTCGCGGGTACCAACAATTAACACGGTGTGTTCGGTCTCACAGGCAAGGTGAAGAGGTGAAGAGGTTGACGGTTTGCGGGGATGGAGAGGAGAAAGCTTCTGAGTGCTCGAGTGTGGAGCAAGCGCTTGTTCAAGGGTTGCGAGGATAGAGGAGAAAAGGGTGTTGATCCGGGTGCAGAGCTGGTTGGGAACGTTGATCCGGAGCTGTCGAGCAGACGGTTACTTTGACAGTTGTGCTTGCAGGTTGATGCCGAGAGAGTTGAGCTGAGAAGAAGAGAGGGGCCGCTAGCAGCGGCAACAACAGACTTCGCCCGTCGCGGCTTAAATGTCACTTTTGCGACGAGCTTTCCTTTGATTAATATAAAGTATTACAGCTTGTTACACATTTACAAGAAAGCAAATAAAGGGTACACTGGGGGAAGCTGGCGGCTAAGGAAAGAAAGTGTCAGAGAGGAGGCCGCGCAGACTGAAGAGCAAGGTCGGCAGGCCGCGCGGTTAGGAGAAGAGAGAGAGCGGGCTGAGAAATGGAGTCCACAGGGGTTGATGACTCGAGCTTGAGAGCGATGGCGATGATGAGACTACTCCCCCAATGAGAGGCACGGGGGTCTATTTATAGGCCCGAGGAGGTAACGACTTTCAGTGACGTTACCCCCGGTGAGACGGTAACTTATGCGAGTGGAGAACGGAGACCGCCGAGTCCGCAACAGGCCGCGTGGTCTGGAACTGCTTTCTGAAACTGATTGTTGATTACGGACTTGGCGGAGTCCGCCCCTGCTGCTGGCGGACTGAGAGGAGTCCGTCTGAACTGAGCTGATCGAGCCCGCGCCAAGATTGTGTGGGCTGAGGGACTACACACCCGCTGCTGGGAAGCGGGTGCTGGAGACTGAGTGGAGGACTGCGCAATGAGTCCGCCCCTGCCGAGTTGAGCGAGCACGCGCCAAGAGTGCGAGCTGAGGGATATCCGCCCGCTGCTGGGAAGCGGGTGCTGGAGGCTGTTGAGCGGCGGGGTGCAAGAAGTATCCGTTGAGTCCGCGGCTGATAAGCAGAGTCCGCCTATGTTGTTGAACGAAGACGAGGCCGCCTGCTGCTGAGAAGCTGGAGCAGGGTCATCAACTCTTGCGGACTGAAGGCTTAGCCTGAGGGACGAGTCCTCGCGCTGTCAGTGTCCGCGCTGGTAGACCGGAGCGACCTGGCGGGCTGCGGAGGTCAGGTCGGCAGATCCGCTGAAGTCCGCCACTTGTTGGAGGAGAAGGCGAGCTGCTCCTGAGGTCCGACGACCTGGCGGACTGCGGAGGTAGGTCGGCAGTCCTGCTGAAGTCCGCCTGTTGAATGGAACGGCTTGGCGTCCCTGCTGTGCGGCCTGGTCTTGGCGACCTGACAGGTCGTGCGTGCTGGCAAAGTGGAACCAGGCGTTGCTGGTGGCGGCCTAGGGACAGGTCGCCACTCTTTACTGGCGGCCTGAAGACAGGTCGCTACTCTTGATAGACGACGAGCTGGAGTTGTCGCCACTGTTGATGTTGTGCGGCCTGGAGACAGGTCGCCGTTATTGGAGATGTGGCAGTCTGGGCTGCTTGATGAGCGACCTGCAGGAGCGGGCTGAAGGAGACTCTCCTATAAAGCTCGCACGACTTATTGCCGGTCTGGGCAGATAAGTATCTGAGTCCGCCGAAGTTGGTCGACACCTGTTGAGATGGAGCTTCGAGCGGTTAGCTGAACAAGGCGTTCGGTCTGCAGCGGTGGACTGAGGAAGCAGTCTGCAGCCCCTGCCGACCAAGGGAACGCTGCGCGACCTGGGCAGTCAGACCGCTGAGACCGCCCAAGTCGTGCGACCTGAGCGAACAGAGAGGCATGTCTACCCATCCTCTGACGCCGCGACCTCCAGGGAGAACCCGGAGCAGGCCGCGACTAGCGAGCTGGCTACCTTGGGCAGGATTGCCAATTTCTGGGTTAACATAATCCCCGTAATTTTTTAAGTTCCGAAGGTTACTTCGAAAATATTGGAGACCCACGAAAATCGTGATCCACCCCAAAGGAAAAGGAGGGGGTAAGGAGAGATAGAATCTGATGTCTCTCCTTAGGAGCTTGCTAATGCCTGTCTTTTTCCTGCAAAGGAAAAGTTAGTGTATGCATGTATGGGAGGTACATCTAGTGTGTACCTGAGTTTGCTTTTGCAAAACGAAGAAGACGTGTCTTCCACTGAGTTCTGCAAAACGAAGATGAGAGGAAAACATAGAAGCATAATAACTTGCAAGTACCTGATGGAGGCTTACAAGCACCTGTTATCCTCTGTAAAAAGAAGAGTAAGCAGTATGCGTGAAGAGGAAAATATGTTGCAAGTACCTGAAGGAGACTTGCAAGCGTTTGCTGATTTCTGCAAAAGAGAGGTTAGAGGCAGATATGAAAGTAAAGTAAGTTGCAAGTACCTGAAAGAAACTTGCAGGCATCTGCTGATCTCTGCAAGAAAAGAGTTAGAAGCAGACATGATATATGAAAGAAGGTTGCAAGTACCTGTGAAGAAACTTGCAAGCATCTGCTGATCTCTGCAAGAAAAGAGTTAGAAGCATATGTGATGAAAAGACTGAGCTGCAAGTACCTGGATGAGACTTGCAAGTGCCCGCTAATCACTGCATAGAGAAGATTGAGCAACAGACATAATATAATGAATTAAGCTGAAATTACCTGAGCGGGACTTGCGAATGCTAACTGGTTGATGAGATAAGATAGATATGATCATATAACAGAGTAAATGTCTAATGAACTCTGCCGATAATTGAATGAAGATCAAGCCCGAATAGTGATCTTCTTGCTAGATTAGAGATGACACCTTTAACATGAAGTCCAAATCAATAAGTCGAGTGTTGACTGTTGATATGATAGGATGGATATGATCATATTAGCAGAGAAGAAGTTTGACGAATTCTGCCAATCTGAATAAAGATTAGACCACAATGGTAATTTTAGTAAGATAGATATGATATCTTCAATATGAAGTCCAGATCAGCAAGATGAAACCATGTCAATTAGATCCCAGTAGCGTGGCTTGCTAATCGAGGAGAACCAGATTCTTTGATCAATGATTGATGTCATTAACATTTGATAAGAGTAACAAAGAACTTTGTAAATCATCATCTGATAAAGCTTAAGCGAGCAATGGATATAAGATGAGAGTAAGCGAAATGGTTATTGTAAATCCTTTTGATAGGTCGGATTTAACCTGCTCACCTGTGAAAGAAGGAGTTGATAAAAAAGAAGTCTATATTCGGAGATAACCAAGAAAGACTGGATGTTGGCACAGGAGATCACCCGTGGGTCTTATGCATCGCTTGCCTGAGAAAGGTCATCACCAGTATAGTCCTACTCAGAGCGGACTAGCTGCACATCCTTTAGAAAGGCACAAAAGAGAAAAACATAGGAAAATACTGAGAAGGATCGTTTGATACACTGCCCTCATGCTTCAGGTTATAACATCGCTGATCAGTCAGGCCAGGTGCGTCAAGTGGTCTATAACATTGCTCGCCTGTGACAAAGATCAGCGGAGTTGTGGGCCCCGTGAAAGCACGAATTGAGAGTACCATAGAGTGTTCCACCATCACAGTCATGAGATGATCGAAGAGACAAGGCTACGCTTGATCGTCATTGCTTGTCAAACAAAGATCATCAGAACTGTGATGTATCCTTAACGAAGCACAGCAGAGCTAACACATGGGCCTTCCTGACGCACACTTTGTGTTAGATACCGGCTAGGATCCGAAGTCCCGTATTCCACCGCATGAGAGTTGGATAGCTCCCACTGCACATATGCGAACACTCCCCGCGATATGTGGTCATTGTGGCCTTACGGCGGAATCCAATCTCGAGGGGGCATATAGAAAGACTCGGCGATGTCTCGGTGGTTCCGTGATCTCTTTGGCAAAAAAAAAATAGAGGAAGAAGCATTCCAAAAAGGAAAATGTGTCAGTACGGGATCCCTGATGAAAACTTTATTGAAAAGCATGAGAGAACACTTAGAAGTGCTTTGTAAAGAGAATGTTTGAAACATGTAAAGTAGAGTAAGAGTAACCGGTAATGAACGTGAGGAGCTGTGAGGAACTGTGATGTCCTTTTATCTTCAGAATAGTCTTCCGCGGGAACCCTCGTCATCGGCACCGAAGGTTTCAACGGCATTGTTGATAATAAGGCGAGGGTATTCGTTGACTAGGCTCAACTCCTCTTGAGCAATAAGGAGTGTCTGCAACTTCTTTGCCCTTTGAGGTTGTTGGATCAGGGCGATCATATTTGGGAAGCAGGTCACGCATCTTGCCCTGACGCATCATCTTTTGCACTAGTTGGCGGAGTGCTCGGCAATTCTCAATCAGGTGGTCTGGCTCTTTGTGGAATTCGCAATATGAATCTGAGTCTTTAGGTCTTTGATCAGTTGGTCGATAAGGCCTCTTGTAGTTAGCCCTGTCCTTCATAAATTGGCTTACTTCTTGCATGACCACGTCTAGTTCATGCTCTTGCAAGTCATCATCCTGTTGTTGATGAATCGCAACTGTTTGTGAAGATGAAGCTATTAGTAGCAGCAATGGATCTCGAGTACGATCATGGTCCTGGAAGGAATATCGATGACGCTGAAATCTTCTTCCCTTCCTTGAGTGAGATGAGAAATTTTTGTGAGACCTCGGAGGCTGCTTATGAGAAGGAGGATCTTTCTATGATATAAGCCTGGAGACAAAGCCTGTGTTGCTCTTTTTGCCTCGGATGTATGAGTTGGCTAGGCCAATCAACTCTTGGTATGTTCTTGGAGCTCGGACATTGGCTTCAAACTTGAGCGGCTCTTCACGAAGACCGTGAATAAGAGCCACTTGGTACATTTATTGATCAACAATCTCGATGTCCAAGATTTCTTTATGGAATTGATCAACGAACTGAGACCAAATTTCATTCTGACGTTGCCTGATCTCAAAGAGGGCTTCTGGTCCGCCCTTTCTCTTTGTTGAAGTAGAGAATCTGAGTAAGAACTTCCTTCGCAAATCAGCAAAGGAAGTGATGAAGTGAGCGCGAAGACCATAAAACCAATCTCTCACTTGTCCATCAAACGTTGTCACAAGGAGCTTGCACTTAGTAGCATCTGAGAGAGTTTTGAGAGCAACGACTGACTCAAAAGCTTGAAGATGTTTCACTGGATCAGTTTCTCCAGTGTAGATTGGTAACCGTGGCTCTCTGAAATTAGCTGGCATTGGTTCATGACGAACGTTTTCTGAAAACGATGACGGCTCTTCTTGTTCCCCTACAACATAAAGATAAAAGGGAGCATAAGTTGCAGCTGCAAAAGAAGCTGGAGGATAGAAAGGAAAAGTTGGTGTAGGAGGAGCAAATGCAGGAGCTGATGGGTAAGGATGACTTCCCTAAAAGTTCAGGAATCTTGCTGAACTCCCCCGGGCTGCTTCCCGGAAGAAGTTTTGACGAGCTGCAAACTCATCATTCTGAGATCGCAAAGGGGCTGCAGGCCCTTGCGGAAAGGTTGGTGTTGGATAGACTAGAGCGGCTGGAGCAACTGGAGCTGTTACAGATTGTGTGTCTAATCACTGCACTATTGCAGCAAGAGTTTGGTTGATTGCTTGGAATTGTTGAGCAGTTTCACAGCGTGATTGCTCTAAGGCCTCCCAGAGTGAGTCTTCACCAGGACTTAGAGCAAAGTTCTCGACTGAACGATGATCTGACATGTCTAACTGTCGGTTTTCGCCGTCTGTTCGGATCTAAAGGTCGCGTGTGAACTGTTGATGCACGAATACCGAAGAGGAGAAGAGTAGGGGGTTGTTGTCGCGGGCACCAACAATTAACACGGTGTGTTCGGTCTCACAGACAAGGTGAAGAGGTGAAGAGGTTGACGGTTTGCGGGGATGGAGAGGAGAAAGCTTCTAAGTGCTCGAGAGTGGAGCAAGCGCTTGTTCAAGGGTTGCGGGGATAGAGGAGAGAAGGGTGTTGATCCGGGTGCAGAGCTGGTTGTGAAGGTTGATCAGGAGCTGTCGAGCAGACAGTTACTTTGACAGTTGTGCTTGCAGGTTGATGACGAGAGAGTTGAGCTGAGAAGAAGAGAGGGGCCGCTAGCAGCGGCAACAGCAGACTTCGTCCGCCGCGGCTTAAATGTCACTATTGCGACGAGCTTTCCTTTGATTAATATTGAGTATTACAGCTTGTTACACCTTTACAAGAAAGCAAATAAATGGTACACTGGGGGAAGCTGGCGGCTAAGGAAAGAAAGTGCCAGAGAGGAGGCCGCGCGGACTGAAGAGCAAGGCCGGCAGGCCGCGCGGTTAGGAGAAGAGAAATCGCAGGCTGAGAAATGGAGTCCGCAGGGGTTGATGGCTCGAGCTTGAGAGCGATGGCGATGATGAGACAACTCCCCAAATGAGAGGCACAGGGGTCTATTTATAGGCACGAGTAGGTAACGACTTTCGGTGACGTTACCCCCGGTGAGACGGTAACTTATGCAAGTGGAGAACGGAGTCCGCCGAGTCCGCAACTGGTCGCGCGGTCCGGAACTGTTTCTGAAACTGATTGTTGATGACGGACTTGGCGGAGTCCGCCCCTGCTGCTGGCGGACTGAGAGGAGTCCGTCTGAACTGAGCTGATCGAGCCCGCGCCAAGATTGTGCGGGTTGAGGGACTACACACCCGCTGCTGGGAATCGGGTGCTGGAGACTGAGTGGCGGACTGCGCAATGAGTCTGCCCCTGTCGAGTTGAGCGAGCACGCGCCAAGGGTGCGAACTGAGGGATATCCGCCCGCTGCTAGGAAGCGGGTGCTGGAGGCTGCTGAGCGGCGGGCTGCAAGAAGTATCCGCTGAGTCCGCGACTGATAAGCAGAGTCCGCCTATGATGTTGAACGAAGACGAGGCCGCCTGCTGCTGAGAAGCTGGAGCAGGGGTCATCAACTCTGGCGGACTGAAGGCTTAGCTTGAGGGACGAGTCCTCGCACTGTCAGTGTCCGCGCTGGTCGACCGGAGCGACCTGGCGGGCTGCGGAGGTCAGGTCGGCAGATCCGCTGAAGTCCGCCACCTGTTGGAGGAGAAGGCGAGCTGCTCCTGAAGGTCCGGCGACCTGACGGATTGTGGAGGCAGGTCAGCAGTTCTGCTGAAGTCCGCCTGTTGAATGGAACGGCTTGGCGCCCAGCAAGTCCCCTGCTGGGCGGCCTGGGCTTGGTGACCTGACAGGTCTCGCATGCTGGCGAAGTGGAACCAGGCGTTGCGGGCTGGCGGCCTGGGGGCAGGTCGCAACTCTTGACTGGCGGCCTGAAGACAGGTCACTACTCTTGATAGACGACGAGCTGGAGTTGTCACCACTGTTGATGTTGGGCGGCCTGGAGACAGGTCGCCGTTATTCGAGATGTGGCGGTCTGGGCTGCTTGATGTGCGACCTGCAGGAGCGGGCTGAAGGAGACTTTCTTGCAAAGCTCGCACGGCTTATTGCCGGTCTGGGCGGATAAGTATCTTAGTCCGCCGAAGTTGGTCGGCACCTGTTGAGATGGAGCTTGGAGCAGTTAGCTGAACAAGGCGTGCGGTCTGCAGGGGTGGACAGAAGAAGCATTCCACAGCCCCTGCCGACCAAGGGAACGCTGCACGACCTGGGCGGTCAGACCGCTGAGACCGCCCAAGTCATGCGGCCTGAGCGGACAGAGAGGCCTGTCCGCCCATCCTCTGACGTTGCGACCTCCAGGGAGAACCCGGAGCAGGCCGCGACTAGCGAGCTGACTACCTTGAGCAGAATCGCCGATTTCTGGGTTAACAAATTGAACCCCGGGGTCATGCATAAATAATAATAATAAAAGTGAATTGACCCAAACCCTGAGCAATTGGATTCAAAATGAATTTGGTGTGATTCACACTCAAGACACCTCTAGATCTACCACTCTACCAAGGCTAAGAGCTAGTGATTGTTGAAGTTTACTTAAATATACTATATATATATTTTTATAAACACAAAAAAATTATTAAGATATATAAACAATATAAAAAATATTGATTCACTATGAGTGACAGTGCACGGGGAGAACCCTTGTGTCGCCACGACAGTACCTCAATCATGACAGTGTTGTGGTGTGACAACGCTCAGTCAACTGACACCCCTAGAGCGCATTAGAAGATTGACTGACAACCGGAGTACTGAATTCTGGGGGTGTGAGCGAGGCCGCCCTGCGACACCGTCGTGGCTTGGCTCAACTCCGGCCTGACCAATCCTACCTATCAAACCTCTGATTTTAAAAGCCAAGTCATTCAAATAATAAGATTTATATTTATATTATTTCCCAAAAAAAAGCAACAGATAATTATAATATATATATTTTATAAAAAAAAATAGAACACTAAGCTTTCCATCATGCGTACTAATAAATATTTTATTCAAACATCAAAAATATGATGCTCAATATTAACTAATAAACTGTGTCAATATGCAAGCTAAAGGAGGCAACAATACAATTAAAACTCAAAAATACATGCATGAACAACAAAATACATGTACAAGTTTGCCTAATTGTCCCCCATTGTGAACCTCAACAACAACCAAATACGAAAAAGATGAAAAAAAGATACCTGATAGGCACAAGTATAACAGAAGATCTTACTAATCATTTTATCATTATATAAAAGAAGGCAGTACCCCGCATAACCCCAGCCCCAGCGCGAGGCGGGGAAGGGTCCGGGAAGGGTCCCACCACAAGGGTGAGAGGTAGGCAAACATTACCCTGAATTTTTGCAAGAGGCTTCTTACATGACTCGAACCAGTGACCTCAAGTCACGCAACAACACCTCAACGGACACTTATTCTAAAAAATGTGAAGTCTGCAACAAAACCAAACACACATCAACTATTCAGTCAATGTTCTTTACTGTATGAAAAGGGGTGAGATTTATATTATATAATGAGGATAAAAACAGTTAGTACAACTAAAGTGGTAAACCGAAGCCATGACAGGCCAAAAACAAAGAGGTAAGTACAGCATCACTACAAAAATTAATAGAAGTTAATTAGTATTCCACATATTTATAATGAAGGGTGTGTTGCTAATATCTGGGTGTAGGCAGAAGAAACTCATGGGGTAGCAGTGTACCGATGCAGTGTTGTTCATAAGTTGCCGCGCATTTAGCAGTTTTGTCAGCCATTTTGTTTCCTTCCCTGTATGTTGAATAGAGTTGTATGACAATCTATTAGCCCATAGTTTCAGTCTCCCGTCAGAAACTAACTGATTACACAGCCTGAAAAACCAAATTAGAATCCGTAAAAGGCCAACATTTTGGAGTCCATGTTGAGTGCATCTTAAGAGTCCCAATCAACAGAGCCTGGAATTCACCCTTATAGGTGTCTGTTTTGATAACGAATTGTCCAGCACATTCTATCAGTTTCCCGTTACTATGTCTGATTGCATATCCAGTGGCAGCATTTTGTCCCAGGGTAGCTGCATCACAGTGTAGAAAGACACCACCAATAAATCCATTATGCCATGAAATAATGATGTTCCTAGGCATGCGGGATGTAAGAAAGTTGTAGGGATTGAGTCTTATTTGCTCGTTTGTGTGTGTGTGTGTGTGTGTGTGGGGGGGGGGGGGGGGGGGGGGGGGGGGGGGGTGCACTGATTTTCTGTGCTATATAGAGATCCTCTTGCTCAACCCATTTTGCTTCCATTGCCAGTATCCAGCTTATGTTGATGGGAGTGGTGTTGTCGGCGCATGGTTTGTTGAATACAATGAACTTCAAAGTGGCTCTACACCTCAAAGGCCATGTCTACTCTACTATGTCTGATTACATATCCAGTGGCAGCATTTGTCCAGGGTAGCTGCATCAGAGTGTAGAAAGGCAGTACCAAATATCAATTATGCCATGAAATAATGATGTTCGTAGGTATGTGGGATGTGTAAGAAAGTTTGTAGGGATTGAGTTTTATTTCCTTGTGTGTGTGTGTTGTGTGTGTGTGTGTGGGGGTGGGTGGGGGGGGGGGGGGGGGGGGGGGGGGGGGGCGCCGGGTTCCACTCTAGTATGAGGGGGAAAAAAGGGGGGGGAGGAGAAAGAAAAAGAGGGGGAGGAGAAGAAAAGGGGGGAGAAAGAGAGAAGAGGGAAAGGAAGAAAAAAAGGAGGGAGAGAGGAAGAAGAGAGAGAGAGAAAAGAAAAAAAAAAGAGGATGTCAAAGTCATGATTTACTAAGAACAATATTGCATGTGACTTTCGGGGACACTCATAATTTTATGGCGCACGAGATTTAGTTTCTCATTAAATTAGCAAAATATGTGTTATGTTAAAATCCCTTGTTGCTTCATTAAACACTTATATAAATTATTTTTTTAAAAGTGACATGCTTATTTTTTTTTTTGTTTTTT